>BMAO01019663.1:0-15788 GCA_019973975.1 Trichonephila clavata | reverse complement strand
TATATTTGAGTTTTCTGTAAATGGTTAGTTGCTTTTCTTATAATACATTCCATTAAATCTATATATATGTGCGTGCGTTTTTGTATACGTATCATTAAGCTCAAATTATTGAGGACGATTATTTAGTTTTTTTATTTTACTGTCTAAATGTATTTTTCACGTACATATAATATAGACTGTAATATAACATAAGAATCTAATATAACAGTAAGTAAATAATATGTTAGAATCAATGAATTAGGATAACTTATTTATTAATCACAGAATTATGATAACTTATTTATTAAAGTCAAATGATCAATAAGAGAAGGGTATGAGGTACGTGTGTAAAATCCAATCTACCATGAAATGGGCCCCAATCTTATGTCAATCAAAACAAATTATCGGAGTACATTTTTGGCGGGGCTTTGAAGCATTGGCAAAATTTTTCTGATTTGGCGAAACTGGTTAACACAAGAGCTTACGTACAAATGTTTTGCTATTCAAGTACATAATTTTGTATTTTAAACAAACAGTGTAAAAACTCACACAACTTGAATGAAATTTGAACTAAAACGAAAAAATGTCTTTCAGACACTTTTAGAGCTCAAAACGACGATTTCCCATTCATTCTACGAAACACATAACACTTAAACTCATAAAAACAAAGTAGTATGAAGAGCATCGCCATTTTTAACTCTTATCTGTTTTTTCCGCAAAATGAGCAACACAGTGAAGGGTATATAGTTATTCTTTTTTTCTCAATGACACAATTTATCTTCCCAGTTAAAGATACAATTTTATTAGTGGCATAAATAGAAATTGTCCTCTTGATCTAAGATAATATATTGTAACACGCATATGCTTTTATTTCCTTCGGCAATACTGTAAGGAATAATTTTTCATCAGAATGGAAGAGGAAGAAATACAGAAACTCTGGAGTTTGAATTCCTTTCATACAGCATGAATCTTTTCAAAAAATTTATTGATAGTTCGAGTTCATTGAAATAATATTTGATGAAAGCAGAAATGGATGAGAAATGTCGAATATTTAATCAGAATAAATCAAATAATATCAATCTTTGCCCGATAAAAAGCAGTTATTTCTTTTTCAAACTCATTCAAATAGTGATGTTATTTGTTAACCCGTTGAACGCGCATATTTTGCAACTTGTGCGAGCAATGTTCAACTTCCTTTTTCAATTCCTACTATTATGTAGCTTGCTCTCTTTTTCTCTTTTTCTATATATTTACTTATATATCTTGCTCAAATTTTCAATCGTTAATGATATACTTACTATTCATCCAATCAAGTTCAAATACATTTTTAGAGCGTTTTTCACGTAGTGGAACAAAAGCGCCTATTAGGACGCAAATTTCGTCTTCATTCCATATTTTGTCGCACCTTTTTCTCAGCCAATAAGCAACCAATTGACCTCGGGTTTTCGGCATTTGGTCACATTTGTGCCCTAGATGAGCCGAATCATATTTAAATTTTCCCATAGTTTTCCCGAATTTTCCTACAAATTTTCCTGAATTTCGCTAGTTGTAAAATACAACATGTGAAAAACGCGCTAAAATTACTTGGTCATGCCAATGATTGATATTTTGTTTTAAACTTGTAGTGTTAAACTTGTAGTACACTTGATTTTAATAAAGTTTTTCAAATATTAATTCATTAATTACCGGTTAATTAATTAAATTAACTACCTGTTTTTGACACCAACTTAGATTTGTCTCCATCGTTGTAACAATGCAAATGTTAAAACAATGACAAAAGTTGGCGTCTAAAAACCAGTTTTTCAGCCAAACTTGCCAAACCGGGTATACATTGTTAGAAACAATGCAGACAAATCATGCTCTTTTTCAATTCCTACCATTATTTCATTCCCTCCCTATATATATCTTGTTCAAATTTTCAATCGTTAATAAAATACTTTCTATTCATCCATTCAAAGTAGAAATTGACTTAAACAATTTTTTTTATATTATTCCAGTAAAACTTGATATGCTTAAAAATACATCATGCTTTATTAATTATCACATACATGCTATAAAGTTGTGAAATTAAAATACTTGTACAAAATGACCCTCTGGGTTTCCAGGTTATAAGATAGTTCATAAATGATATCATTTATTAAATTTTATTAAATATATTTTTAACAAAGCTGCTATTATAGACGAAGAAGAATAAGTCATGTGCTTGAAATTGTTTTCTTTCATAAGTTTAAGAAATTTTTTTTGAAATGATAAGGAAATATAATCAGGAGATTGTGATATACCAGTTTAGATTAGTTAATCATGGCTGGAAATTGCAAGATTGGTTACAGAAATTGGTGATATAGCTAGCTCTATTTCTACAGTAAATTCAACAAAATTATCAATGTTTTTCATCAAAGTAGAGCTCCGCTTCCCGTATTTGGCTATATTTTCCCAAATCAAGTTTCTTCCATTTACTCTATGTAAACAATATCAAATAGTTACTTTATCAAAATTAAGTATACTATTATATAAATTAGAGCTTGAGGGATTAATTATTATAACGTAAGTCGTTAAAGTCTTCTCAAAATTTGAATACTTTCGACCCAATATTCAATTATAACTTTCATCGCTCCCCTCCGTACAAAAACAATAAATTGAATTAAATAATACTATACTTTGATGCTAAATCTACGACACGACTTAAACCTCTTCAGTGCCAACGGCGTATATAAACGTCTTACTCAATCAGTGTGTTAATTTCCACGGACGTATATATACGTCTTTATGAAGTATGATCTTTTCTATGAGCTGCTCTCCATAAAATTAGTCCGAAGGTTTTTTTTTGGAATGATTTTATTCACCTTAACAATGTTTGCGAAGGACTTACTTATTTCAGAGGACTTGTTTATTTATTCCTTCCTCTCTCTTCCCAATGCATCGCATACACTTGCTTATGTGCCATTGGCGAGATCGAGTAATTTTAAATTGGCATTTAAGAGATTAATTATAAACCGCACAAATTATCAAGATAAATGTTAATTTTAGCATATAATTATATATAGAAAAAAACCCATGGGTTCACTGGTAATTAATAAACTTGTTCTTAACTTAGTATTGTTAAATTAATTATAAAATATATTTCGCAATACTGATATACTTATAAGTGTATTAAAACAAAATATGTATTTTATTTTTTATTATGTCAGAATGTATTTTGTTTGTTTACTTTCAGTATAATAATAATTTTTTAAAATAATCTTTTTTTTTTGAATTTTCAATATGCTTTCACCCCCCTCCGAAGGGTTATCAAGCCCCCAAATGAGAGGGCACCCACAGTTTCAAAAACACTGATGCAAGTAGTTTATAATATCAAATCGCATCCAATTTTTAAAATTTTAAATATGTGAACTATTATTTTAAGAATTAGTAATTAAAAATCCGTATACATTAAATTTTATGGCCTTCTCTACATATAGAAAACCACGGAATTTATTTTTCAATTTTAATAATCAGCTAATGTATTAAAACAAATTAAAAAAAAATTAATATCATCTCATCTTAACCACTAGGTATATAATACCTTAAAGGTAACAGTGGAATTCCTAGGAATTGAACAAAAGATTTGATAAGTGGAATAAAAGAAAAGCTGACAAAGGAAAATTATAGTTATAGAAAATCATCCAACCATTATAACACTATGATGGGCCTAAGTAGGGTCATAAATGATTTCAGTCACGGAGGATGACGGCTTTAGAAGTTAATTCTGCTGATGTGGCCGAGCAGTTGAGAAGTGCTCATCACCGAATCTAAGTGCTATTTTTAGACAGAGTTTGAAGGAATGGCGTGAAATCTTACAACCGGTGGATGAGGGAACAGCTCTCTCTCTCAATTACAGAGCAGTTAGATTCATTTTGCTAGGATTTAATAGCATCTGACAACTGAGCTACATATTACTTAATTCAACAGCGAAGCTAATATCGTGTGTTAATTCAAGCTTAAAAATATAACTTAAAATATGTAAACTCGATAAGTTTTTGAAATTTTCCCAATAAAGTGGAATTGATATTGATACTTAACGTTGAGATTGCTTACAGCAAATAATCTCATACGTTGAGGGCAATTTTACACACAAATGATAAAATCATTCGATCAAAAGTAATGCTTCAATCACTACTACTTAACAATGTATATTAAGCTTTACTATAAATGTCTAATATTAAGTTAAAGTAATCGAGTAAAACAATACAAATAAAATATTTAATCTTCTTCAAAAATAACTTAAAACGGTTTTTTTTATACAAAAAGATTAAGCAACTATTGTCACGTTAAAAAACTAGCAATAGAGCTAGTATTTCACTTTGAAATTAAATCACAACATAGTCACATGGTAAAATAATTGAGAAAACTGTATAAAGAGGATTTACGTTGTAAGAGTGCATGCGTTTGCCCCAAGAAAACAAATGTTTTTAAAGAAAAATGAAGAAGAACCTTGAATTAGGGGAAAAACGTTCCATGATTGAGCGCTCAATGTAATATAATTACCTTTTTCGAATGAATCCAAATTTTGATTTCTGTTACTGTAATTTATATTAAGAGATAATAAAGTTAAATATATTATTTAGGCTGCATATCGCAAAATGTGAAACTCCCAGTGATTCAAATGAATTCAGGAAGCTTATCAAGCAAAGCAGTTAGATGACTGAAATTAATTATTGAATATAAATGCATCAATTTACACCAGTGATTATTTAAAGCCAGCTATTCAAGATAATTATAAAGTTAGAGAATATTGCATTTTTTCAGCAACATTCAGGAAGCACACTGTCATAAGACGAAATTGTGGGCTTTGAGTTCAAGAAGCAACTGGGTCACGCGATGACCTTCTAGTCAGTGAAAATTCTCTGATAGATTTTGAAATAAGAATTGAAAACTGCATTCATTACAATAAAGTTTTTAATTTGTGCAATGAGGGAGAGGAGGAATTTGGTGGAAATTGATGGGTTGTTTCAATAGGAAACAGAAACGTTTGATGTAGGATGAGAGAAAGCTTTCTCATTGGCTGATGATGCGGATTGAATAGCTTCTAGATTGGCTGCCCAAAAGAGGTAGAAAAATTAAATAAGGCAATTGGGTGGAGCTAGTTCAGCATGGGAACATGGAAAAACAGTGTGTTAAATATTAAAAAAATTATTGATATAAGGTAAATAAAGACAACATTTAGCGGGTTTTATTAATCGAAATATTGGTAAAGAAGGTAAAATATATAATCAGGATGTAAATTATATATGATTTTATTGCGTTATTTATAGATCTTTATCTTTTCGTTATAATTGGTAACACAAAATTAATTTTAACCCAATTTACTTATTTAGGTATAAGCCTACCTAAGAAATCTGGTATAAGTTTTGCACTGAGCCTGGAAATAATCCTCACCTTAATACATGAAAATTGTAGGCACATAGGTTATACTGATATTATTGAAAACAATCTATGCTCTAAAATTAAACAACAGGAAAAGCGTTATTAGAATATGGTTCTACAAATGGCGGTTATTATAATCAGAAATTAATTTCCTCCATATCTGAATGCTTCAAGGGTATTATGGCAGCTCGCAAAGGATCTATAAAGCATTAAAATGATCCTTTTGCATGTAATTACATCAACTGTCATGTAACAGGACGACAGTTATGTAAAATTTAATATTAATTAATACATTTAAGTGCCAGTTTCTCTGCTTTAAGCTTTGATTAGATATTCCATTTCCACTTCCAGAAATACAGATTAATTTAGTGTTTTATTAAACATTATTATGTGAAATTTAATCCTATAGTTTTATTTTAGTTTAGTAAAATCATTTAATTGCAAAACACGTTGTTTTCAGGGGTAATGCAGATTTTCTGTACAGTCCATCACTGTATAGTAAAATATTACCATTTTAATTATAAAAAATATGCACAAAAGAATAATTTTTATAGTAACATAAGAAGTTTGTGCAGGAATGCAGCAACAAGAAAGCAATACATGTATTTTTACATCGAACATAGTTTTAAAAATGTACATAGGGGAATGATTTGATGTATAATTGATACCTTTTACCTTGCAGTGAACATTTATTTTATGAGCAATTATGCCTTTTTAGCTGCTCCTTCTTTTATTGATAAATATTCGAAATTTTCTTAGAATGAAATGTTTAAATTCTTTCGTTTTAATATCAATTTTTATAAACATTGACAGGGTTTATGGAATCTTGAAAAGAACAAGAAATTACGTAGCATAAAACTAATAGTATCTCTGTCAGAGACCGTAGCAATCTAGGAGATCAGACATTATTTTGAAAAGGTCAGGAGTTGGACACACAAGAATTACTCATGGATTCCTTTTTCAGGGTGAAGATCACTCTATGGGCAATTATTGAATTTGTAACCTCACTGTGAGGTGCAGTCTAAGTGAATGTTCTGCTTTTAACCTATATATATGTTCGTTTTAAACCTTATACTTTATAATTCATTGTGTTTTCCAACCACAAAATATTGACCTTTATATGTTATTAAATACTTTCTCCACAGATATAATATTAAATAAATAGTTTTTGGATATTATTCAAAGTCACGTTTCATATATTTTTAATTTGTTAAATGAAACTTTATTAATTATACACATTCGCCAAAATATGCTGCATAGTTGTAACTAATCAACCAAACTTTTAAAAGCAAACTAAACTCAGTGTCGCAACAGCCCATGAGGGTCAAGGCGTACTGTGCCCTCTCAGTATACGTGGCCATTGGGTTCTGAGGTGCAGGAGCAGATGTCCCGATCAGGTGGCCAGTCTGAAGCGAAATTCCCAGTGTTTAGTCTCAGCAAGCTTGGTACTCATTTATCGACCCACTGATTGGATGAAAGGCTGAGTCGACCTTGCCCAACCCAAGGATAGAGAACAAACCTTGGTTTATATGAACAGAAAAAAATGCGCATCGGATGGAAAATAATTATACACTAATCTTCTATTTTATACATTTACTCAGTATTCATCGAATTTGTTCCATTACTTCTCATTTATTTAATTTCAAAATACAATCAAACTGATTGTATTCAAATATTATTCTCATTAAATAATCTCAAATAAATTTATTTGATCCTAACGCGCCAAAACTTTGGAACCCAAATAATTTCTTTAACAAACTTCTTGCATCGAGAGTTTGTTATCTTAGTTCTCAAAGAAAAGCTGTAGTCCATTTATACTAGATGAAACTTTTATCCTTAGCCATTGCATAGGTATTTTTCTTTTGGTTTGCTTACTTTTCTCATATAAATGCCAGAAGATCAATCACCTGATTAATTGCTTCATTAACGACAGAGGGTTTGATCTAGCAAACACTCAGCTCTTTTACCTGAGGTTACCTGGAGAGAATTTCTTTGCTCCAGCTAAATAATGAGCATGATCTCAAGTGCAATTAAATACCAATATTTTTTTAGTCTAAAATATCGGTAATCTTTAAAATTATATTTTTAATAAGAAAATTCTTAGTAAAAATCAGGCTAATAGGAATTATTTAGGATTACTATATATTTAGTCTATTTAAATTCCTGCATGATTTCATTACTTTTGTGAGTTAAAATGTTTAAAAACGTAAAAATATTGAGAAAAAAATCATCAATAACAACAGTGTAGAGAGTCCTGAATTAATTTTTCAAGTAAATTAATGCAAATTAATAGAATTAAAAATATCAAGGATAAATTATACAATTCTCTTTTCATTTATTAAATTTTTAGTGTAATTAATATTTTACGAATAAAATTAGTAAGTATTCATATAAGTATAAAAATTTTATTGTTTTATGATTTACCTTTTTTTACTTACTTTTATGGATTTTTTCAAATGGAATTGATATTTTAAATATCCACCCTCAGTATTTCCGGAATTGTCTTTCATAATATTAGTATTTACTTTGCTTCCATAAACGCCTTCCCCTTTTTTATGTTTTTACAAGTCAGTCTATATGATTTATAAAAATATCTTGTAATGATGAAGTTATGTTTCACCAATAAAATTTAAACTTATGTGAACTTATAGACTGGAAATAGCCTAAATGATATTTTAAAGCTTGTAATCCTCTGGAAAATCACGAGAGGCGTATTTTAATTATTTTAAAATTGCCTATGATGAACAGTTGAGATTGCTGATGGTTAAATATGGTAGGCTTCACACAAAAAAAATTCTTAACGTAATGTGGTTTGACATTTATAGAGTAATATCGTTCAGGATATCATTCTATTTACCCGACCGTGGTTCAAAATTACAAAGAATGTTACCAATAGCCCCCGAGTAAAGTTAGGTAACATAGAAATATATTTTTTCAACGATGCTGAATCAATTAATCCGTTCAGGACCATGATCACATATATTTGATCATGGTCCAACGAAGCTACATTTGTTAAAATCGGTGGGAAACGCCTCTAGCACTTCCCCAGTTCAGAGCTTCTCAAACTGTAGGGTACGCCTCCCCCTAAGGGTGCGCGATAACTTTACAAGGGGGTGCGAGCATATTGAAAAGTCGAAAGCAAAAGATTATTTTAAAAAAATTATTAATTTACTGAAAGTAAACAAAAAATTATGACATAATAAAAAAATACATAATTACACTGATATAATACACTTATAAAAGTATAAATATATTTTATAATTAATTTAACATTATCAAGTTAAGAACAAGTATAATAATTACCAGTGATCCCGTGATCTTGTCATGTATAAAATTATATACAAAAATTAGCACTTGATAATTTGTTTGGTTTATAATAAATCCGATTAAAGCGGATTCGCTCGCCAATGCTACCGTTTTCAACGTATATGTGAGTATGGGATGTATAGGAGGGAGGAAGAAAAGAAATAAATAAGCAAATTCTCTGAAATATTGTAAATACATCCTTTCGCAAACAGTGTGAAGTTCCTTATTAGTGCATTCCAAGGCCTTCGGAATAATTTTATTGATAGCAGTGCACAGGAAGGATCGTACTTCCGGCAGACGTATATATACGTCCGTGGGAAACAACATTACCTGAGAGAGACGGTTATATACGCTGGGGGCATTTAACAGGTTTAAATCGTATTGTAGCTTTAGCATCAAAGTATAATATTATTGAATGGAGGGAGGGGGGCGTGATGAAAATTATGATTGAATGTTGGGTCACAAATTTTGAAAGTTTGAGAAGTACTGTCCTAGTTAGAACTTAGGTGGGTAAGAAGAGCAAATTATATAGTCTTATTCCGAAAACAAATTTGTTATATCCAATGTTTGACAATGACTTTTTGATTTCGTCTACATTGCAAACAAATAAGAAGTTATTTTAATATTTCTTTCGTGCTGGTTCCAAACTATGACCATATGAACATTCTCATTTCTTATCTAAAATTCAGCCTATTGTATTTCAGTACAATAAAGTGTGCATGGGAAGGAGGGAACAAATAAGAAAATTGTTCAACTTTTAGAGAGTACATTTTTCAGTTACTTTTAAAGTTTTGATAATTCTCTCAGATGGATCCTTGAAAAATAGTTTGGAAAACAGATAGGTACTTTTTTATTTAATCCTTTTTGAGATATTTAATTGAACTACTTTTAATACAGTTGCCTAAATTTCCAAAGATAATTCTCCTTAAAATTAACATCACGTTTGCGAATTCAAAATAATAGGTGAAGGAGAATTGTAATAAACTATGGAAACTTAGAAAAGAAGATTTATAAATCTCAACAAAATGTAATACCGCTATTGTTCATGCTAACAAGGCTAGGTAGATAACGTGATCTAGTACTCTAATATGGTATCTCGCTTATATAGAAACTAATAGTTATAGCATGGATGAGCGTAATCTCCCTAATATTTGCTGTGCTATTAGTCGCAAACGCTGTTTCTGCAAACATATGCTAATGATAATGCCAACGTACCGGTAAAGACCCGGGAAATCATATGATGTGTATATTATAATGCAAATAAATACAATTTAGAATTTTTAAGTACAATGTTTATTTATTCTTAATTTATATGGACAGAAAACTTAACATAGAATAATTTTATGCATAAACGGAATTTAATATTTTTTTGCAGAATTTTTCAATAAAATGCAAAAAAAAAAAAAAAATGTACAAAATACTTTTATTTTAAAAAATGTAAAGTATCGAATGAGTATGAAGAAGTTTTTGAATTTTTTTAGAAGAAATAGAATGAGTGAATATTAACATCACATTATTCAGCTACACGAGGGCTTTATTGAGAGAGAGAAAAAGCGAGTTTTCGATAGTTTATTTTAATAAAAATGGTTGTTTCAGGCTTATTTATGTCCATTCTCGTATAATTAAATACCAATAAATAAACAAATAAATAAAACCTGCAAAAATGAGTTACGATAAATCTTTTTTGTAAAAAAAATCAATCTCCCAATTTAATTAATTTTTTAAATTCATACTTACATATTATAACTAAGACCTAAGATAAAACGATATAAGTTTTAATGCATCGAGTATATTTCCACAAGATACCAATCAATAAACAAATATTTTATATGGCTTCAAAATAATCTTTTGTTTTATTATTTATACCTTCGTATTGTTTTACAAATGATCATAAGAAACCAAAAATGTTCACAAAGATTTACGTGGGTACGGATTCAATATTATTTTTACTTTTGTAAAAGTTTGATCTTTTTTACCCCCTAATAGCTCTTCTTTTCCATTTCTTAAAAATGTTACTTATTACGTTTTTAAAAAGTTTTTTACTTTATACTTACAATAAACTTCTTTCATAAAAAATTAAAACTTCATATTACATATTTTGTTGTATTTTTGTATAATAATATATTGGAACATATTATATATTTCTTTGATCAAAAAAGTCTCTTAAGAGGTTCAGTTGGATTTCCCTTAGGATATTTTGAATAACATGCTTGAATTTTGAATCGTTTAAGAAAAACTATGGATGGAGAGAGAAGGGGTTTGGCTTAATTAATATTATCACTAGTACCTTATATGTTACTATAATAGTTCAGTTAGCCGTAAATAATAAAAAATACTAGAAAAAAGAAATATTTAATTTTTTTTGAAGGATTAGTTTTTAAGAAATTATGTTGGTAGAATTCTTCTGTAGCAGTGTCTCGTTTTTTAATTTTTTTTTGAGAATTTGATTTAATATATAAATTTTTTTCTTGCTCTTAGACATTAATTTTTAATCTTAGTTTTTGTATTATTTTCTCTATACAATTCAGATAAAAGAAAAATTTTATAAAGTTTTAAAATGATAGGTTCAGGCTTGTGCGTGCGCGCTCAATGATAGGTCCTTTCTTATAGCAAAAACATTTCTCAACTTTCGAGTAAAAGGTGACTTGTCATCTATGGACAAACAAGAAAACATTAAGTAAGAATTAGGCACACAGCAGTTCACACACATAATATATTTTTGAAGTATTCATTAAATGATAAAACACATTTAAGAAAGCTTCCTTAACATTTTCTCCGCTAAAACTCAAGGTATCTACTTATGATGAATTTTCAGTTAAAATATCCAGTCAAATATTTAAACTCAAATACACTTCAAACTTAATTATAAGTTGAAGTTCAGAAATTTACTTCCACATATTAATTAATCAATATATCCTTTTCGATGTTCAATTTAATGGTACTAATTAAACGTAACAAATCAACGCAAAACTTGACTAGAGAAGTAAGAGGCTTTCCAAATTTTCGAATTGACGTCAGAAGACAAAGCAATCAATAAGATGCTTCTACAGGTATCCTTTTATGACGAGATCACGTGACCCCCCGTCAAATGATCAAATGCGGTGGTTGGAGATTAATCTTAAAAATTGGAACTTTTAACAAGGCTTAAGAATCGATTAAGGCGTCTTATTAATTAGATCTGAAATCAACGAGTATTAGTTTCCTGCTAATTAATTTGAGAATTTAAGGTATTAATTGAAGAAATAAGGAAAAGATTCAGTCTCAAGGTTAATAGGAGACGTGTAAGAAAAATCATGGCAGAATCATAAAAAATTATTATTACTTGTCTTAAGTTGTGTAATTTAAAATATATAGTATCTAGCAACTTAGGGAACATTCTTAAAAACTTTATAAGGCTTTTAAGCAGTTCCTAGATTAAAATGGTATTATTTTTCTTAAATACTAAAATTGTATCATTATAATTAAATATTAAAATTGTATTATTTAAATTAAAAATTTAAACTATATAATTTTAAATGATATATAAAACAGTATTATTTTAATTAAATATTAAAAATGTATTAAATGTGTTTTAAGGTGCACATTTGAAAATTTAGAATACTTCACAGAATTTGGCACACAAGTTAATGTATAACTATTTGGATTTTAGTGCTAAAATAAAATAAGGCTGAGTGCTTAAAATATAGCACTATTTTTGTTTTATTAAAAAAAATGTATGTAATATAATATAAATATTACAAATTTTTTTAAAATTTTATATTTGATTAAGTTGCACTCTAAAGCAAGACGAATGATATTGGCGACGACCAGTACATTTGATCCTCGGTCAAGTGACGAAGACAATTTTGATGCTACTACCTTCTTCAAATTGCCACACACCTCTCCAGACACCTACCAACTTTGAGCCTCGACAAATTTAGCGTGCATCAGCCTTCCTCTATGAGCTGGGTCTTAGGACTTGACCTCACTACCCATCGGTCGCTAGTTCGGGAATTTGACGCCTCGCTACCACTGGCATTCATATTCTATTCTGAGATATATATGCATAGAGTAATGAATATTGTATTAGTATTTTATTAAACAGCTGTAATTATTCAACAGTTAACAATTTCACTTTAGTGTTCCCTAAAGATCATTTCCTTAATTCTCTTTTATTAACAAACAAGAAATAAATAAGTTGCATTAACATGTTTTTACGGCTCTCAGACTTAACAAATAACAAATTAACTAAACGAAGAATTACAAAAGCATTTTAAGTATTATTTAAGTAAAGGGTATAATAGCAAACATTTTTAATTGATATTAAAATTGAAAATAAGAATTAATTTTAATAACTACTGTATCACACATAAAGCATTTAACACATGAATGTAATTTCAAACTTTTATACAATGTGTTAGTTTGCAGAATAATAATTCATGAAGAAACAGAATAAATTGCAATGCCCTTATTTAGCTTTCATAAGTACTATTTGAAAATCAATCCCAAGACATAGGCAGAAAAGAGGGAAAGAATCATTAACAGTGACAGTAAAATAATTACTTCAATATGAATTTTTAAAGAAAGAATAAGAATAACTTTCTCTAGGTTAAAACATTTCCATTAATAAGTTATTAAAACTCTAGTACATTTTGTTCAATATATGTCTAGAAAATATTTATTGTTTTTGCTCATAAAAGGTTTGAGTTTTATAGTTGTAAAACTAATTCCATGTGGAATTAAAGGAAATTTTACAACATATTAGCTGATAGTTTTACTTAAAAATGGGGAGTTTCTTTTCAAATTATTCAATAACATATTTATTTAAGTTTTTAATTATAAATTTCTTTTTAAAATTACTTATTTGGAAATATGTAGCAATAAAAAAGGTGAAACACTTTTTCGGTTCAAAGAAATTAATTATTAAAGTTATAGTAATTTATTCTTACTTTGTAAACATATTTCGAATAATTCCGCTATTTAAAATTGTTAGTATGCTTAAAAATTTGTAATTACTTAAATATACTTTAAAAATTGTTATTATCTCTTAAAAAATTACAAAAAACCCCATGATTTATTTTCATAGCCAACAAATTTTTAAAAAAATAGGTTTAATTAAAAGTACCATTAAAAAAATTTTTAAGACGTTAAATAAACTTTATTCAATAATAAAATTTATCATTTTGCTTATAATTAGTATATTTCGAGAGAAAATTCTTTCTCACACCCCACACACATTCCTATAAATTCATTATTAAAGAGTAAAAAAATACTAACACTGGCGCATAAAAGAAATCATCTATAAAGTACTTTTTTAATAACATAATTTCTGATATTATTAATAATAGCTTTTTAAAATCATATTAAATAAATGTAATTGTTTTCCTACAGCTATTTAATAAGATCTTCAGACATATAAGTCTTCCTTTAAAACTTCATAATTTTTTTAATGAAGTTATGGGAAGGAAATTAAATCTCATTAGTTGACAGTGAATATTAATGTTATTCTTAGGAAGCAGGTGGTGCGTGAGCTAAATTCATGCATATGAAACCTTAATTCAGTAATTTAAATATATAAAGTCTTTAAGTGAAAAATACTAGAAAAAAAAATTCTCCGTTAAAGTAAGCTTCACCACTTTAAGCTTTAATGATGCTTAGTTAAGTATTATTTTAAGGGACTACGCCTGAAAAAACGAATAATTTTAACTCACACTCTTTTAACGTTTATTCCGTTTAAATAAATGATTCAGATTAAGATCAGAATTATTTATGACAAGTAAAATCAAATTATAGGGATTAAAATATTTTTACTTAAAAAAGCATTAAAATAGAAAAAAAAACCCTGCGAAGTGCTTTTAACACGTTAGCTGTCAATTAAACACTTTATTTTAATTTAATAAACATGGTGAATACGAAAAAACTTTTTTGTCTTCCAATTTAAGAAGTTTGCGATAAATGTATAACTCTTGAAAACGATAAATGTTGGAAATAATTGATATTAATCCTACTTCCGATTCTTTGAAAAATGTCACATTCTACAAATGCTAATTAATTCAATTCCAAAGCTGCTATTAATTATTTTAACTTTTAAATAAATAACCGTAATCGTGTCTACCAATCTTTATTTTGGTTAAATTGCTTAGTTGACGTATTACAAGAAATTAATTAGAATTAAGGAGGAATAATTTAAGTTGCAAAAAGTAATAATTACTTTCTAGATTAGATCAAAGAAAAACTTTAGTTTCATATTTATTGGACAGTTTTAGTCAAGTGATTATGGTCCTGCACTCGTAATCGACATTGTCGAATCGCGGGTTCGAGCTAAAAGCCACCCGAGTAGAGGGGCTGAAGCACGCTAAATCTGCACGTCAGTTATAAACCTCGTTAACAGTGTTACTATTTATTTATATTAATATTATTACAACGTCAAAAACAATTAACAATATTTGTTTAGACAAAAACATGAATATTACTATTCCAAAAAGTTATTTTAATTATGTTAAAGCTAAAGATATCTCTTTTAACAAAAAACATTAGTTCAGTAAAACGTCATTTATCCGAACGTTTACTATCCGGAGCCAAAATCCGGTTAGTATTTGAACCAAAGTCCGGATACTTTTTCGAATCTGTGCAATGCTCAACAGTTGTTTCGTGTGAGGCGAAAAGTGACGGGAAACCCCAAGGTGAGGGATATTTGGAGAATTTCAGTTGTGTGATATATGTGCGCGGAATATTAGATCAGTTTGTTTCCAAGTGAGGGGGTGTACACGTACTCTTTTTTGATGTAGAAATCTGGATGGTATGCGATGAAGAAGACTGTCGATATCAAATGCTAAATGATGACGAGATTGTGACTTCCGAGCAAGAAGAATCCGGCCCTGTTGACGATGAAACGGTTGAAGACGAGGACAACAATAACAAAAGTAGTAAGGATCCATTAAATGCTGACGCTTTTTGCGTTAGTGACATCTATGAGTGGTACAAAATACAATCAGAGTGCTGTCCTACTCAGCTACTACTGCTGAAGGAAATCAGAAACCTTGCCTTGAAAAACGAAGGGGTACAGTGTACAGCGAAGAGTAAGTGATTATTTTCCCCTATCAAGGTAAAATGCGACATTT
>BMAO01019662.1:0-23492 GCA_019973975.1 Trichonephila clavata | reverse complement strand
GCATGTTTTAAAATATCTGGAAGAGGACAACTACCCTACTGAGAACTACCCAGTGAGTGTTTGATACTCAAGAATGCAGATTGAGTTTGAGATTTAGCTTTGCTTGCCAATACAATGAGGCATTTAAATGATTTAAATTTATGACTACAATGAAAAGAGTATACTCTTTCGTACCCTAATTGATCATGTATCTTCTTTTCTTCTCGATTTTGGAGATAAAGATTAACAATTTCACTTTAATGCACGAACTATCAATTAAAGTTAATAATGCCTCGAGTTACGATAGTTTTAAAAGTTTAATATCCATTTTGCAATATTCATTCAGTGCTAGGTTTAATGACTTTCAAGACAGTAGTAAAAAAAAAAAAACATAAAAAAAATTTTGATATTTCCAAACATTTTTTTCCATAATTTCTCGGCAAAACGCTTATTGTTACCCACCTGAAACCCAAATCGGAAATATTGATCTACAGCTCCATACTACATAAAAAAGCAAAAATTATAAGGAACTTATTTGAACTGCAAGGAATCCGAATTATGTAGAATTTGGAAAAAGTTGTACGAGCAAGCAATTTCCAAATTTACTCGATTTGGCTGTCAGATATTGTTGTAGGTTTGGATCACTCAAAATTTACTGATATACACCTAAAAAACAACATAATTTTGTTAGCATCTCCGAATACTAATCTTAATATTGATGAGTTGGTTAAAAAAAAAAAAAAAAGACTACAAATTCAAAAAAGCCACGTTAAAAAAGTACTGACTGCTTAGTAATTATTTAGAACTAGATGTCTCAAGTTACTTTTTTTTTTATAGCTAACCTAATTAATTTGTGAACCTGTAAAAAGTTAATTAACTATAAAACTTAAGTTTGTACTTTTGTCTTATTTTTATATTATCTTTGAATTCCACTCTTAGATTTACATAAAAATGCGCTATTTGCGTAAAAATTCCATAATAAGCCTACAAGTAACATTTTTTCACCTTTTCCAGTTGTTTTGTTTGTTGGAAAAGTTACAAGTGGCCCGTTGGTCACCCCTGCCTTAGACATATGGTTCTGCCTCTCCGTCTTCAAGAAAAAACAGATACCATCTCTTTACCATTGTCCAAGATTCAGCGAAGTCTGAGTAAAGAACATTCTCTCCCCTTCCCCCAACGTTTCCTGTGGGATGGGGGGGGGAGAAGGGATACAATGTTTATGAGCAAAATGACAAGCCGAAAAGGCCTTAGGAGCTGAGGGTTCTCTTCGGATGTTTACATTAAGAGTGTCGAAATTTACAATGCTTTCCAGCGTTTTATATTACTTTGGGAAAGTTTATAAAAGAGGACTTATTAGGAGACCGTCTTTGCGAAAACGGAAAATTAAATTTTTAATTTTTAAAACATTTTTTTTGGTTATTTTTCAGTTAAAGTAAAATTTAATTTTTTTTCGTACTTTTAATTGTTGATTGTATATTAATTTTATTTTCATATCTTGAAGAAAAATCATTTAAACTTGGATCCTTAATGGGTTAATGATAATTCAAATGGTTAGTTTGAATTTGGTGTGAAAGCTATTAGAGAGAAGTGTCATCTCAGGTGTCGTTCTTGTCATCAACCTGTGGTTAAAAATTAAGTCTTTGCGTTGCTTCTAAATGTGATAAATATAACCTTTCAATCAATTATTAAAAATGCAACCTATGTATCGAATGAGTAAGATTAATAAGATTTAATAACGTTATAGGGGAATCTTGTTCTGAAGCCTTAAACTTTTGTTGGGTTATCTTAGTCCCTCTTTGGTAAGAAAAAAAATAACAGCATCCTCATTTCAATTTACAAATAGAAGAAAAACATAAATATAAATATATATTTATTTTCTTATAACTTAGGCCAATCTTACCACTATGTGTTAATAAACATATTACACATTCTATCAAGTAGATTAAGATTGCACCTTGCATGGCTTTATCAGGAATTCCATGATTTGAATACAATAGTATTTATTGATTTGAAATGTTCACTTTTATGAGAACGAAAAGTAGAGTTATATGTATATATATAATAATGGGAAGTAGTGTACACAGATTATTTTTGTGACGAGGATTATATATTTTTAAAAAAAACAGACGAAAACACCAAGACTTAATCTTCATGCTAAAATTAAAAAATTATTCGTCTTTGGGTGGGGTTTACATCCCATCATTCTGTACTCCTCTTATAATGGAATTTCTGATAAGAAGTATGATCAGGTTGTCTGATTATTCAAATATAAAAAAGGAATAAAAATCTGTAACTCTCTCCCTCTTCCATGTTTTTATTTTTCTTCCATTAAACAAAATAGAACTACTCCACACACACACACATTTATAAATCAAACAATAATCATTTACCATATGCTACAGAAGAATGCATTAAAAATATATGAAAAAAAGTATCAGTATATGATTTTTATGCAACTGCCACGAATCACTTTATTCATAGTATTTTACTAAAGATAGAAAATAAAAATTTAAGCATAGGCTTTATTTATAGTTTAGTTTATAATAGCTAAAAATTTTGTAGTAAATTTAATTCTAAAAATAAAAATAAAATAGATTATTGGACAAATCAGTTTAAAATGTCAATAAATATGTCTTTCACACATAAAAAAAAAATCACCTGATTACATAACAGAAATTAAGATAATATTTTCACATTTTAAAATAACACTTACATGAACAGATTTAATTAAAGTACTTTCATTTACAAAAATGTGCTTTAATATACCAATATATATTATAAAAAACATCAATTTTCTCTGCTTGTAATTAACCTTTTTATATCTTACATAAGGATAAAAGTCGAAATACGTAATTCATTTTCAAAGTATTATTAATCACAGTAAATGGGTTATTAAAAAATTATATAACAATCTTTTTTTATTTGTAATTAAGTTTCTCATTTACTAAGCTCAAATATATATTTCTTCTGCAAAATTAAATTCACTAAAAATTTTGATTTAGGCGAATGAAAAAAAAAACAGATTTTTATTTTTACAGTGAAAATTAGATACGTAAGGGAATTTCACTATTATACTCAAGACATGGAAGAAAAAACTGCCTGAAAAACAATCTCCTAAATAGAGAAATATCTCTTGTTTCAATGAACCACTAGGGCATAGAAAAATGCTATAACGCCAAACCAGGCAACCCAGAATAATGACGTCATTGCACATCTACCAATGACAAGCAACCTCTTTTCCTTTGACCGTGCCGAAAAGGAACACCCAAGTCGTGAGTAACTCAAAAAGTTCTCTCTATTTAACGTCATGCCAACTCAAGAGCCCAAGTTTACATTCAAGTTCAGTTCAGTTCTTGTGGGATATGGAGCAACAAAGGCTATTATCCCCTTACATTCAAGAAATAGGCAAAGTGGACAATCACACAGCAGGAACCAAAGTTGAAAGAAACTTACGCAGCAAAGTAGCACATAGAGGGATGAAAAATAGCAAAAAGTAGCGAATGGGTTTTCATTTGCAATTTATAAATATCATTTTTTTTAATTTTGTGAAACTATTTTAAAATATATGTTAATTATTTAATTCATTTAAAATGCATTCAAATTGTTCCTGCTGTGTTTTTTTTAAACTAAATTCCTGACTTACATTGAAGCATTTGTGATGATGGAATGAAGTCAACGCAGCAAGTCTCTCGTTTTTCCAAAGTCATTTTGATTCTGAGTATTGAATCTAACAATTCAAACACACCTTCGATTTCTTAATTTTGTCTTTGTTGATGTCACTCTAAAAAATACCTTTTCCACAGTGGTGTTACTTATGGGTAGGCTATAAAGCTAAATTTCTTTAAAATACTTTTTCAAATCCGTCTTTTATATTAAAATTGTGACACCAAAATAATGCTCCATCATTTAAAAGCTCAGATTGAAAAGATAGCCTCTACCAAGTACTACATTAAGAAAAAATACAATAATTAAATCCATATTATTATTTTTTTTAAGTGTACGAAGATTTTGTGGCCTAACTTTTCAGCAGTTTTTTTTTATTATTATTTTTAAAATAATAGCTATATTAGGCTTTAAGAATTGATTATGTTATTCCAATAAGAACAAGTAGCAGATATTGTAAGAAATTATAGTTCCTATGTACTAATTTTTATTTGTTGAAACATTGAATTTTTTTAAAAAAATTGTCACAGTGCACGAACAATTGACAATATTGAATTCTCTATCCATGTATTACTTTTTAATAAAGGGAAAGTAAGACAAAAAGTTGATTGGAAAGAGAGGAATCTAGACAGTGGTGTAACGTAGAATATTAGGGCCTCCTGCAAAATCAGCTTTTGGACCCCAAGCCCTAATACGTATATAGCGTCAGTCAGACATTGGGCCCCCTAGTATCCCTGGGCTTTCGCAATACGGGGGTGTACGTTATGCTACTGAATCTAGGTCAAAACCTTTAAAAAGAGATTTTATCAGAAGATCAGAACAATTGCTTATTTTTGTCATTGTATGCAGTTTTTACATGCCGAGTGCTGCGAAGAAAATTAATTACAAAAACAGATTTTTATTCTTTAATTGAATGCAGTATCGTTGATGAAAAAAAATTTACTTAGTTCTATAAGAATTTGTCTTTTCACAATTACTTTTCAAGTTTAAGATTTATACAGTAGAACGCCTTTTATCAGAACGTTTATTATCCGGAGCGTCAAATATCCGAACCAAAGTCCGGATACGTTTTCGAACAGTGCAATGCTCAACAGTTGTTTTGCGTGAGGCCAAAAGTGACGGGAAACCCCAAGGTCAGGGATATTTGGGGAATTTCATTTGTGTGATTTGGTAAAAATCTGCGCGGAATATTAGGTCAGTTTGTTTCCAAGTGAGGGGGTGTATACGGTGTTTCGTGTCCATTTGGAGTGGCGAAAGGTACTGCAACTCCACATTTTCTTAAGGCAAATAATATCGCTATTTTTTTCTTTCGTTTTTGGCGATTTTTCCGAAAAAACCATTTTTTCCGAAACTTGTTCTAATGTTTTTATTTTTGGTTGAAAGTAGTGAAAAATAGCGGGATCTTCAAATGAAGTAGCATAAAATTCGCAAAGTAGCAATAAGATAAAAAAAAGTAGCGAAATTTTTTAAAAGTAGCAAAATTCGCGAAAAATCGCGCTATTTGGCAACACTGCCAGGAATCAAATGTGAAATCGTCGAATCGGCCACTAGTCCGCCAAATTTTTAAAAAACGCCGATTCGGCGCGCTTTTGCGTGTTGTGTTTTGGAGTAGCAACCCTACCACGAAACACAACGCCGGCGCGCGAAATTCAAAATGGAAGAAGGGAAATCATAAAAAAATAAGCATTTTAAAGCGCTAAATTCAAGGTGGCGGAATAACCCTCCTGATTTTTGCATCAGTGAGAGAAAAGTCAGATCACCACAATTTCACGCATGCGCAATACGTTGTCTTAATTTTAGCAGTTTTTCAAGATATCAATGCAATTTCGCGCATGAGCAGTACGTCTCTTTTAATGAACAGTTTCTGATAAAAGTGAAGCAATTTCAACCGATCATTTTCATGCATGGGCAGTAAATTTTTATTTGTTTAAAAATTACCGTTATTAGTTATTGCCATTCGCAGTACATTTCATTTTAACGGCGTTTTGTTTTAGCAACCGGCAAACTCAGTTATAAGCAGCTGGTTTTTTGGCTTCGTTCTTTCATTGTGGATAAATTTTTTCAAGGTAAACTTTTTTTCTCCACATAAATTTTGGTGAAATTGTCGAATCGGCCACTGGTCCACCAAAATTTTAAAAGTCGCCAATTTGGCGCGTTTTTGCGTGTTGTTTTGGAGTAACAACCCTACCACAACACGCAACGCCGGAGCGCGAAATTCAAGATGGCGGAAGAGAAATCCTTAAAAAATAACATTTTAAAGTTTTGAAACTGAAAATTATTGCAAAAATTATGTGATTTAAAAATGGAAATAATTTAACTTACCTTAAAAAATGCTGTTTTTTTTGCCGACATTTATGTTGATGTGCCCGGCTGAACATCGTCATCGTCCGGCATAATTTGCTGCTCCTGCTCCGGCGTTCTGTCCTGTAGCAAAGGGGGAAAACACAAGCGACGTCCGCTAAAAACCGTTGGAATACTTCGTTCGCAACGGAGTGGAAATTTAACCATCATTAACTTTCTTTCCCGTTCTTTCTCTCACTTCCATACGCTCTCCACTTTTCGGACATACATACGATGATCCAATATCAAACCTTCTTTCATGCACCATTCTAAAACTGCTTTCTTACCAAAAACAGGTAAGAGAGCAAAAACCTTTCCGAGTACTCATCATACTTTTCCATACATTCATTCACATTTACTCTATTAGCATCGCTGGACATCGTGATAACCTGTAAAAATTTATGCGGAGAAAAATAATTAAAATTACCTGAACAAACGATTCCGCACCGAAAGAACGAAAGCCAAAAATCAGCTGTTGTAACGAAACGTCCGGAGCAAGTGAGAAAGCGCCGGTTGGAAAAACAAAAAAGGCTGCTAAAAAAAAATGTACTGCGCATAGCCAATAACTAATAACGGTAATTTTAAAACGAATTTGAATTTGCTGCCCATGCGCGAAATGGTCCGTTTAAAGTTAGTTACTTTTCCGAGAAAAATGTTCAAAAAAAGAAATTTGCTACGCGAGCGCAAAAATGCAGTGAATGTTAAAATTAAAGAATGTACTGCGCATGCGCGAAATTCTGTTGATCCGACTTCTCCCTCAAAAGGTACCAAAATCAGGAGGGTTACCAGATTTGGCGCAGTTATTGATTTGGCGAGGAAACCCTTGGCGGGATAAGTGGCCGATTCGACAATTCAACCTAAATTTTTACAGATAGTCACGATGCAAATCTGAATGAATGCATGGTTAAGTATAATGAGTATTCGGAATGGTTTTTGGCTGTGTTAGGAAAGGAAGCAATTTTTAGAATGATGTATGAAAGAAGGATTAATTGGATCATCGTATGCATGTCCGAAATGTGGAAAAAGTATGGATTTGAGAGAAAGAATGGTAAGAAAGTAAATGATGGTTTTAAATGGTATTGCAAGAATCAGTCGAGTGTGAAAGAGGGAAATCATTGTATCTAGGAGCATAAGGAATGGATCCTGGTTTGAATTAATGTGTACAGTTTTGTTAGTGATACGAAAATGGTTAAGGAAGGTGCCTTCAGAAATATACAGTCCCATCATAAATGTCAGAAAAAAAGGGGCGGAGGTAATAGATGATGAGATAAAAGCTTTACATTTTTTAAGGTAAGTGAAATAATTTCCAAATACATAATTTCTGCAGCGATTTTCAGTTTCAGAACTTTAAAATGCTATTTTTTAATAATTTATATTTCGCCACCTTGAATTTCGAGCTCCGGTGTTATGTGTTGTGGTAGGGTTTCTACTTCAAAACACAACACGCAAAAACGTGCCAAATCGGCGATTTTTCAAAATTTGGTGGACCAGTGTCCGATTCGAGAATTTCACCACATTCTTAATAGTCAAAGCCTAAAAGGTGCTAGCTTGATATCCTGGGTCTACGCGCTAAGTTGTTGTTTATGTTCGTCAAGATGGGTGATAACATTACAATATGATCGATACCTTGATATTTTTAACATCTGGCAATGTGGTTGCCATAGGAATAACGTATATTAAAATGAATTTTTATTGGTTTCTTTTTCCACAATAACCCTACTTTCAGACGATTTTAATTCGATTTCTGTAACAATTTAATCATTTTAATTGCATTTGCTCTATTTCAAGTTATTATTTCAGTCTTATGTTTTATTTTGTACTTTTTTCGAAAACGGATAGTTCTAATATCATAATGAGTACCAGGATATTTTTTTAAAAAAAAGAATGAGTGTTGTACTTTTAAATATTGCTATAAATATCGTCCATTTTCACTTTATTTTACTTAAATATTTTTTTTTTTGCGTTCCTTGTTCGATGAAATTCGTTGAATGAGCTTGCAGTTTTTGGAATATTGCAAGCAGTACTTTTTAATTGATATTTATTATTAATTTTAATACACATTACATAATTATTTTATTAATAATATAATATAAAATTATAGTTATTATTATATGTAATCTAATATATAAAATTCTCGTGTCACAGTGTTTGTAGCCAAACTCCTCCGAAACGACTAGACCGATTCTTATGAAATTTTATGCGTATATTCAGTAGGTCTGAGAATAGGTCGTAAGTTGCTTTTCATTCCGATATTGCAATTAGTTGAAAAGATATTAATTAAAAACCTTAAAACGCGTAATTGTTTTACCCCTGTCTGTTGGTTCGCTTGGTGTCAAAAATCGGTTTCGCGCCAGATGTGTGACTTTTCTCTGTTCCACCGTCCAAATCACCCTGCTTCATGGGTTACGTTAGGAAAAGGAGTGTCTATAACAAATCAAAAATCATTAAATTTGGCGAGTGAAAAGTTTACCCCCCCCCTTTTTGTGCATATCTTTAATTCAAAAATTCATATATAGCATCCGTTAAAAAAATATCTAAAATATTTGCGAAAAGCCTATCACTTTTACTTCATTATCATTATTTCAAATAAGTGACACAAGATAAGTGAAACGGCTAGACCGATTCTTATGAAATTTTGTGCGTATATTCAGTAGGTCTGAGAATAGGACGTAAACTGTTTATCATACCCCTAAGTGATGAGGGTAGTCCACCCTAAATTTTTATTTTTTGGACAAATTTTTTTATTTTAATTTTTTTTAATGATTCGACATTAAAAATACATACAAAACCAAATTTTTACTTTTCTACCAGCAACTCCTATTTTTAATAGCGATATTAGTACTTTAATAATTTTCTATTCTTGGCGTTTGTTAATTCATCAGTTAGCACTCGATCAGTTATTCCCGCCAGGCGTCTACCGGTGTCACTTCTCACCCCGTAAGCAACACAGAATAGAGCTGAGAACGAAGCCGGTTTCTTGTCTTTCTCTCAGAATAAGCTTTCTCTCACTCACTAAAGCCTAAACCGTTTTCGGCCATTATTATTGATTGTGCATCGAACGTGACAGTGATGATTATACTTATCATTTTACTTTCTCAGTGCAACTCTCATATTAAGAGTATATTCTTATACTAAATGTATTATCAATTTGCAGTGTTATAATTATTTATTTCCATTTGGCTCAAAATAGTTCTCACGTTCAGTTAATTAAGTAATCTCATATAAATCAATAGTTTTCAACACGTGTCACGAGCTCTCGCCAACAACAACTATTGTGTCACCTGTATAAATAATTTCTGCATATTTTCAGACATTTATGAGTTCTTATTTATTATTTATTAGTTTATTTGTTATTATAAACGCCCATTAATAAAACTGCAATACTCAGTGCGCGCAATCGAGAATCATTTTTAATGTACAGAGAAATATATAAGTATTTTATAATTGTGAAAGGTAGAGGTAAAATAATAAAAGAACAGATACATTATCAGTATACTGTTTTCAAGCATTAAGTACTTCAATTTGATCTATTTGTGTGTTTTGTACAGTAAACAATGCCAGCAAGATGCAAAGGGTCTGATTTGGGCCATCGAATGACTAAATCTACAGCCATGAGAAATAGAAAAGCTCAAAGAACAGACGATCAAATCCAACAGGATAATGAAGATTTGTGTGTGAACATGGCGCAGTTGCGTAAATCACAATCACAAGAGGTACGAGTTGAAAAAAATCAGCAAAGACGATTAGAACAAAGACAAGCGCGTCGATTCGTATTTGACACACACAGAGCAAATGACCAACAACGCCAATAGGTACATCGAGCATTTACACCCAATTCATTCCGTCGCCTAGCATTCGAGTATGAGCCCAATGTTAAATATTACCCTCATTCGAATGGGGAAATTGGTGCTATGGACAAGGAATGTCCGCATTGTAATGTTCTTAAAATTAAAAATGAGCCAGCCGGGATGTGTTGCGCGTCAGGAAAAGTGCAACTACCAGAAATTGAAACACCACCTGAACCATTGAACGGTTTACTTATAGGTACGAATCCCGATTCTAACCTGTCCCTAAAGTCAATTCGAATATTCAATTCTTGTTTCCAATTGACATCGTTCAGAGCAACAGGAATAGTTAAAAATAATGCTTCAAATGGTCAACAATTTATTTCAACATTCAAACTCAAAGACCAAGTTTATCACAAAGTGGGCTCATTGCTGCCAATGACAAACGAACCACATAAATTTTTACAAATTTACTTTATGGGTGATGAGGACTCCGAAAGTGCACTCGACAATCGCGTGGATGCACGTTGTAGCTACAATAACCTCAATTCACTCTTGCCTGACGTATTGTCGGTGAACTGGAGGCTTTATTGAATGAGCACAATGAATTGTTGAAATTATTCAAATCACACATGCACAAATTACAAAGTAACAATCATGATATTGTCATCAGTCCTGATAAAACATCAGCTGGAGAGCACATTCGTCGATTCAATGCACCTGTTGTTGACGACGTTGCTGGAACCATGGTTGGCGACCGTACAGCTACACGAGAAATCGTGACTCGAAGAAGAAATAATAATCTTGAGTTCATTGCTGATACACACTGTTCATACGACGCTCTCCAATATCCGCTAATATTTTGGAAGGGACCAAGACTGATATTTACTAATATTAAACAACGGGATCCCGTAACAGGTACTCATTCGTTATGAAACTTAATTTATTATAAACATCATTACTTAATTTGAATTAATATTTATGAATGTATTATTACAGGAGCCGAAACAAACAAGAACGTTAGCTCGAAGGGTTATTATGCGTATCGTCTGATGATTAGACGCGGCCAGGACAACGTCATTCTACGGTGTCGTGAGAGCTTTGTCAACAATTCATGGTCGGCATGTACGTGAAGATAGAAAGCAAACGACTACGATACTTATGATATAATCAACAAAAGCTGCGTACTGAAGAATACATTCACTTGCGAGACGCTATTGTGAGCAACGCGGACATCGGCGAAATTGGTAACTCTCTCATTCTCCATCATCGTACATAGGCAGTCCACGTCACATGCAAGAATACATCCAAGATGCTATGACTTTCGTGCACGAATACGGACGACCGTGTCTATTTATTACGTTTACATGTAATCCAAAATGGCCAAAGGTTACATCTTTACTATTGCCAGAACAAAATGCAATACATCATCATGATATAACAGCACGCGTGTTCTAACAAAAATTAAAGTCTTTAATGAATTTTATCGCAAAATTAAATGTATTCAGTCCCACACCTTGCTGGATGTATTCAGATGAATGGCAAAAGCGAGGATTACCTCATACACAAATTTTGGTTTGGTTAATCGACAAAATACGTCCTGAAGAAATCGATAGTATAGTTTCTGTTGAAATTCCAGATCCATCTACTGATCAATTACTGTTTGATATTGTTACAACAAACATGATTTATGGCCCATGCGGTAATCTGAATCGCTCATCGCCTTGCATGGCCAATGGAAAATGTACAAAGAGTTTCCCTAAAAATTTTACCAACGATGCGATCACAAATGTCGACGAATATCCAATATATCGTCGAGGAAATACCGATAATGGCGAACAATCATTTACAAAAAATGTCAGTAACGCCGACATTGACATTGGCAATCGTTGGGTGGTGCCATATTCGCCTCTGCTGAGTAAAACATTCAATGCTCACATTAATGTTGAGTCCTACAGCTCGGTGAAGAGCATCAAATACATTTGCAAGTATGTGAATAAAGGAAGTGATATGGCTGCATTTCGTATTGAAAATACCAATGTGAATGCTCCTCCGGTGAATAACAACGATGAAATAACACTCTGCCAAATTGGCCGGTACATCAGCTCCAATGACGCAGCATTGAACTGTACAGCTATACAAATTCGTCTACTATACGCTATAGTGTTGACTACATGTTTCCCAGCCCGAGCAGAGACGTTGTGGGATAGTCACAGATTCAATGACTGGATGATATATTGCATCGACATCGTACACGGCTCAACGATCTAACGATAACATTCAGCGACGCTATGTACAATGAAGCATTGATTGCTATCGAGGATATTTGCATAGTCATTGCCATTTTACCACTCATCATTTCGGTATACATTCGCCAAGTCGAAGTGCACCAACTTTAATGGACACTGAAATGAATCGTGAACTACAGTACAATACTGCAGAAATGGCAGCGATTATTACTCACAATGTCCCACTACTGACTGAGGAACAAAGAACCATTTATGACAGCATTATGCTCGCAGTTTCGGCAGGACAAGGTGGATTCTTTTTTTTGATGCACCAGGTGGAATTCCGTTAATTCTCGCCAAAATACGATCATGATGCCGTTGCATCATCTGGCATTGCAGCAACTTTATTAGATGGAGGCAGAACAGCTCATTCAGCATTTAAGCTGCCATTAAATATTCAAAATAATCCAGACGCTGTGTGCAATAGTCCATGGCCACAGTGCTGAAACAGTGTAAAATTATCATCTGGGATGAATGCACTATGACACACAAACATTCACTTGAGGCGTTGAACAGGACATTGAAAGACATAAAAAACAACGACAAACTATTTGGCGGCACTCTGTTACTCCTTTCAGGCGATTTCAGACAAACACTTCCCGTCATTCCACGTTCAGCGTACGCTGATGAGACCAACGCTTGCTTGAAATCATCGTAACTGTGGCGTAATGTTGAAAAAGTACAGCTGAAAGTAAATATGCGCGTTCAAATGCTTCAAGATCCATCCACTGAAGCATTCTCAAAACAACAGATATCGCCGATGGAAAAGTAGCTGCACATGAAAATACTGGATGCAAAAAATTGCCGATCGATTTCTGCACAATCATTAACTCGCAAAATGCTCTCATTGACCAGATATTTCCTGATATACACAAACAATACTTGAATCATGAGTGGCTGGTAGAAAGAGCTATTTTGGCAGCAAAAAATGTGAACGTCAACGATTTGAATTTCAAGATACAACAGCTGTTGCCAGGGGACTTGATGGCATACAAATCTATTGATACAGTTTACGATACCAACGAAGCTGTAAATTATCCAGCAGAGTTTTTGAACTCATTGGATTTGCCAGGTATGCCACAGTACCATTTATAACTGAAGGTTGAATCTCCGGTTATTTTGCTTCGTAATTTGAACCCACCATGGCTGTGCAATGGCACGCGATTAGTCATCGAAAATTGATGAAAAACGTTGTCGAAGCTAGCATTTTGAATGGCAAATCCAAGGAGAAGATGTATTACTACCACGAATCCGTATTATCCGCACAGATGTGCCAATTGCATTCAAACGGATTCAATTTCCAATTAGATTGGCATTCGCAATGGCAACCAATAAGTCTCAAGGCCAAACGATGTCTGTTTGTGGCTTAGATTTGGGCACATCGTGTTTTTCCCACGGACAATTATTTGTGGCATGTTCTCGCGTGGGTAAACCATTCAGTTTGTTTGTGTTGGCTAAAGATGAACTCACTAAAAATATCGTGCACTCCATTGTACCAAGAGACTGATAATGTTATTTTTAATTGTCAGAATTTTTGATAGAGATGTAATTTAAAATTTATTAGTTAAAATAATAAAAGTACAAAAAATTGAAAAAAGGAATGTTTGGTGTTTTGTTACTTTTATAAGTCGTCATTGTTCACAGCTCTCCATTCCTCTTTCAGTTATATACCACATCCCTACACACATACAATGAGTTATTTATTTATTTTTTTTTGACTACCAAAATATTTACCAGAAATAATTTATATGGCAAAACAACGTTTGCCGGGTCAGCTAGTAATATTATAAAATTGTATATATTTATGTATGTATTTATGAATTGATGTATGTAGGTTTATAATATCTGGTTTGGGGACGCGGCGTAAATAGTAAAAACTCATTTTAACACTAACAGCGCAGCGCGAATGGGTGGGGAGTTTTGTGAAAAAATCAGATGAGGTGTTTATTTATGTGAAAGTATATATTTTTAAATAATTGCTATATTAGACATATAAGTTTGAAAGTTGAATATTGTCAATGTATATATATAGTGTTGATTGATATTTTTTTTGCACTGGTATTGATCCTATTTTCATTTCAGGGTGGCTGACCCTGATTCTTTAGATGTAAAAATTGGTGTAAAAAGAAATCTTTTGTCAGTATTTAAGTAGTTGTTAGTAATTAAGTAGTGTGCACGGCCAGGGTTTTTTCCCCTTCCTTACGAGATTTTCCCTTGGTTCTCGCCTGAATGGGGTGCACTGTGGGGATTTTATGCACAAGAGATGTGTGTGTGTTTCAATTAATTCAATATAAATTGAGACTAGTTGTTTTTTTGCGTGTTCTCGTGTATCTGAATTCTAGGCAGGAAGTGGAGTTAAATTTAAAATCTAGTCGGTGATTTTTGATTTGGTGTCGAAGTTTTTTTAACGTGATTTCTATCGGGTCGTTAAGACCCTCAGATAAATCACTTCACGGAGGGGGTGTGACGGATCTATCCGCGTCTTTTCCTTAATCCTCTTGGGAAATCTTTTGTCTATCAATTCGAGTTTATTCACATCCAATTCTGAAGAAGAAACCTTTATTATTCAGATTAGGTCGGCTACATATAGTCTTGGTTTTCAAACTAGCAAAGAGAGTAGGATAGATTGCTACTGATCAGGTATTATACATTTTATAGCGTATTTCAGATGCTTGATAGGTGAAGGAATTAAAGTGGTGATTGGTCTCTAAAGTTTAATTTGTGTTCAGATAATTGGGATAGTAGATTTGATCCTGAAATAAGAGGGTCGATATTTAAAGTTTTCTCATAATTCGCGCATTTCGTTAGAATTATTTGAATTGTGTTGATAAATTGTGCGAAATAAATATATTGATTGTTGGTATGGCTAGCTTTCCTTCCCTTCCTCCCACATCTCTAGGAGGGAATGAAAGAACATCTCATTTCTTTCATAATCAAGTCACAGACGATACTTGAGCTTATAACCCCCCTCTCCAAAATTTTCCCCAGTGTAAACAGGTAAGACTTTGAGCCTCGACAGATTCATTAGCAATGGATTCACAATAGCACCAGGGCTCGAACTCAAGACTCGACAGCCACAGGCGTGTAACCATGACAACGAACCCATCAGTTAGTGTGATAGTAAGTTAACCTTTAACTGTGCTTTGAAACCAAAGTTTTAATCTTTTAATTTGGAAAAATATGAATCTCTCTCTCTCTTTTTCTCTCTCTCTCTACGTATATATAACAGTAACAGTAAAAAATCCGTACTAATGAATAATATAAGAAAAACGTTATCCAGTTTTTCTCTTTTAGGAACAAAACAAAATAAATTTCAGTACCCAGGCAGAAACGATGATAAAATTAGATAGTTCTAAAGGCGTGAATCACAGTCTTGACAATGTTCTCGGGATTGTCTCTCTGTGTGTGTAATGTCTCCATATTACAGTCAATGTGAATTTTGAAAAGGGCTCTAGCAATGGAAGGACAGCTTATAAAGTGTTTGGGATCCAGTTGCGTGCCCGGCGATGTTGGCTCTCCAAATACATTCTTGACCTATCAGGCATGATTTTCCTGCCTTTGAAGTATTTCATTCTTAGTCTGATTATGGTAGTCGTTATCCACGGTTGTCCTTGAATTCTGACAGTGAAATTTTTTTCCGAGGGCTCGCGCAGAGCTTCTGTTTTGCGACTGTTATTGCATCATCATGGCAGAGAGAGAGGTGCAGGCTCGATTGTTCTGGATTGTTTGTCAAGAGAGTCGGCCAGCTCGTTTTTCTTTATATGAAAGTGGGTAGTGATTCACTGAAGGGTGCAGGATTTTTCCATTGTCTCAATGGAGAACAGAAGAGAGTTAATGTCTTAGGTGAGCCTTGTTTTTCCTCCCTGAATGGCTTCGAGAGCGTATCTGCAATCCAGAAACACAATGATGCTGTCAGAGTGAGCCTTATTTGTTCCATTTCACGTATATATTTAGGCTAGTCCTGATTGCAATATAAATTTCAATTCTCCAATCACTCCTGAACACGAAAGAAACGAAAAATATCTTCAATCATTTTTCTTAAGTCTCTCAGGTTAATTTGAATTGTTACATACTCTGAGGTGCATAAGAAGATGCTCCGGTCAGGTGGTCAGTCGGACGCGAAACCCCCAATGTTTAATTCCCAAGCAAGCTTGGTACTCATTTTATCAAACCTCTGAAAGGATAAAAGGCTGAGTCGACCTTGCCCAGCCCGAGGTTTTGAATCCCGGACCTGTGGCGTGGACTCGCGATGCGCTACCACTCAGCCACTGGGTTTATTTCTCACATACCTGTTATAATAATTTGTCGTAGTCTCCCACTACCCCTTTGCATATTATCTATGTTAGGATATGTAGGATTCATAATTAATGACTACTCAAATAATAAATCACTTATTTATTATTTCTTTAAGATAGAAATTCACAATTAATAATCAACTTTAAGAACAATAAATTATCATGGAGTGTTATCAGAATTCAATTATGGACGACGGAATACTAACTGATATCACGAGGGGAATAACACGTACAATCAAACTACACATTTAAATCTAAACTACAAATATTACAGACCTGAAATCTTCTTCAGAAGGAACCTGGAAACTAGTAGAATTTATGAAGTGGCTATAATCTAGGATATCTTCAATAACTTCTGAACCGCCTTAATGAATCTTTTTCAATAATCTTCTTTCCTCTATCAAATTTCACTTCATTAAACTAAACGCTTAGAAACACCTTCTTAAGCAACCACGTAGTTTACTTTTCAATCCCAAACACGGAGTTCTACTCGATCAAACCGCTTAGTCATCCTCTATCAAACCGCTTAGTCATCCTCTTCTCTTCATTTCATTTCTCCCTTTTATATCTCTTTCGAACTCGCTAAACCCGAAACTATCTTATTTGCATAAGTCACACTTTCAGCTCTCAGTGGGGATTGGTCAAAATAAATACAATTTAAAGTTTTTAAGAGAAGGTTAGTGAAACGCGTAAGCACCCGTCACAACCCCCCTCCGAGAAAAAAAGCGTGACTTATTGAAGGTCTAAACGACCTGCAAGAATTCGCTTAATTTATCTAACATCTGAAAAACACTGAACCTGCACAAATTTTAACTACTCTAGAATGCCTGAACTTGTAAAAAGTTAACTCACGAACTTTATAACGCCTGAAAATACTGAACTTGTAGAAAGTTTTAACTCACTAAGTTAGAAACTTTAATTAAACTAGCACACAGAAATGACTACTCAAAGGGGTACTCCACTCTAATTTATTGATCTTGTACAATATATCCCTACAGTGCATCCCATTCGGGCGAAGATCAGGGGAAAACCTTTCAAGGAAAAAACCCTGATCATGCACTTTACTTAAGTGCTAATAAATATAAAAAATTTTACAACAGTATCTTCATACGACATCAAACTTTCATCACATCACTACGTTCAGGGACTGCTGCCCTGAAAGGAAACCTTGTCAATTTTTCTAAAACATGACATTAAATGCACAGAACTTTTATACAACTTCCTTATTGACATAAAATATGGCATACATTATATTATAATATATATAGTTTAGTAACAAAATAACCCTTATCTGGTTTCATTTCAAAAATTCCCAATCAATCGCGCTGCGCTGTTAATGTTTTTTGTTAGTATTCCTAATTACGCCGCGCCCAGAAACCAGACATTACTTATACATCTTAATAATTACACACAAAATATATACATTTTACATAGAATATATTACAACAAACAATACAAGTAATCTCACATATAAAGCCACGTCTTTAATGTGTAGCAAAACAATTGCAATTCAACAAATGTTTTTCCACAATTTGGAAAAAAATTAAATACAAAAGTCTTTTCAACCGATATGAAAATGCACACAACTCAGTGACACTTTTGTACTTTAACTTTACAAAAAAAATTAGACTAGCCCACATGGAAAATACTCCGAACTGTCTGTCAGAGGAAAAATAAACAAATTAGAATTATACAACCTGACTAGTCTTTAGATCCAATCTGCATAGGCGTTGTCTCCCACCATGGCTTCTGTGCTGGATGACCTTGTCCTAGAGTTGTCCACTCTGCGCTCCAACCTTCTGGGTCTCCTCTTCCATCGAGTCCGTTGAAGTTGATACGCTCCTGCTGAGGCGTTGTTTTCTTCTGTGAGAACTGGAACTTGGCTGTTGTCCACTCGACGTCGGCTCCGAAGATTGTATGGACAGCTCCTTTCCTGATGAGGTCTGTTGTACTTGAATGTGTGGGATGGTCCTGGAACTGCTCTTTCAGAACTATTTTCTTCCACCTTTCTATAACGTTTTCTGGAGGGACGAGAGGACATTGACGAGGAAATCTTTCTTTTCTCGCGATCTACTTGGGCCTCTGGTCTCTTCTTTTGTAAGTTTTCTTTCCAGGAATCAGGCCTTCCTCTTTTCTCTCTCTCAGTGTATAAAGGTCTCCTTTTCCTGAAATTATACGCGCCATCCCCCGAAGAAACAGTAGATTCCGTCCGTCCACGTTTTTTTCTCACCTCCACTCCATCGCGTCTATTCGCAACTATATCTCTACTACCATTTACATTTCCTGATTTCGATCCTTTACGACCACCCCTATCATTCTCCGATTGCACCAATGACAACTGCGCATCATCTGACCTGATTGATGTCACTGCACCATGATCACTACTAGTGTTACTTTCCGACTCGGCAACACTGTCTTCTCTTTGATGGTAAATTCTCACCTGGTCCACATTAACCGTTATTCTTTTACCAAATTTTAATATTACTGAATTATCATTATTTTTTACACTCAGAACTTTATATGGGCCTTCAAACTTTGGCATAAATTTACCTACTATTTTTTTACATTTAGAACTTAACGGGTGAGTTTGAACTAATACTAGATCACCAACTTTCACATTATTTTCAAGCCTCTTTTTATTATAATATTTCGCCCACTTCTCTTGCTGGCGCTTTGTATGAACTCTAGCCTCCTCAAACAACCTTTCTATGTTCCACAAACTAAATCTGATCCATCAGTTACCATAACTAATTTCTGAAAAGGGTGATTAAATTTCGACCTAAAAATAATTCCGCCGGTGTTTTACCCGTTGTCTCATGTACTGCTGTCCTAATCGCATAACCGAACTCTTGCAGAAATTGATCCCAGTTAGTGTGATTATCCGCGACAAAACTCGAAATCATTTTTAAAAGAGTGCGATTAACTCTTTCTGTTTGATTAGCTTGTGGACGATATACCACAGTTTTAACGTGTTTTATGTGCAATCTGCGACACACTTGCTCGAAAACTTCGGATATCATTTGGGGACCGTTGTCGGTGACTAATTTTACAGGAGCTCCATAACGCGCAATATAATTCTCAAAAAATGCATTGGCAATTGCTTTAGCCGAAGCTTTCCTTAAGGGAACTATTTCAACCCATTTAGAAAAATTATCGGTAATTACTAAAATAAATCTATAGCGTTCTGGACTAGTTGCAGGGTATGGGCCTAACAAATCTAAAGACACGATTTCATTCGGAAAATTCGTTATTATGGGAATTAATTGACCAGCTGGTAATCCGTTTTTATAATTAATTTTTTGGCATTGGTCGCAGGTTGCTACATATTTATAAATGTATTTCCTCATGTACGGAAAATAACACGCGTCCTTTAATTTTAAGTAGGTTTTCTTTTTGCCTAAATGACCTGCCATAGGCGAGTCATGAAATTCTCGCATAACATCTTTACGTAATGTTTTGGTATAAATACCCTTAATTCACCTAGTGTGGTTGTATACTTGCATAATATAGCAACCGTCAACGATTTTAAAGTCATTGGACCAATTTTCTGCAGATCGATTCATTAACAGAACTATCGTCCGGATTTTCCAAAAACCTCATTATATGCCCAAGCTCCGGGTCATTTCTCTGTTCCTCTCTTAACTGTTCTCTAGAAGATAATACTAACGATCTAATCACCGCACAAGACACTTTTGGTTCCTCATTACTTTCTAACGGTTTCTAGACAACATATCAGCCACTAAATTTTGCGTACCTGGGCGATGTTCCCATTCTACATTAAAATTTGCCAACTTAAGCGTCCACCTTATCATTCTAGATGACAAATTCTTTCCCTTTGTTAATTTGGTAAGTGCAGCATGGTCTGTTATCACTTTAACCGGCAAGGATCCGAAATACGTGCGATATTTATTTAATGCCCATATGACAGCTAAACATTCACGTTCCGTCACAGTATAATTCCTTTCTGCTCGGTTTAAAGTTCTCGATGCAAACGATAGCCTATTATTCTGTGTCAATACTGCTCCTACCCCCACTGAGCTCGCATCCGTATAGAGTTCAAACGGCTGGGAAAAATCTGGTAATTGTAACACTGGAGCTTCTGTCAGTGCTTTCTTAATACGATCAAAGGCTTCCTGGGCTGATTCCGACCAATGGAACTTAGAGTTTTTTCGTTTTAAATAATATAAGGGTTCACACATGTCTGCGTAGTTTTTAATAAACTTTTGATACCAACCCGTCATTCCTAAAAATTTTGCTATTTGTTTTGCCGTTTTCGGAGGCTTCATTTCAATAATTGCTTTTATCTTTTCCTCATCTGTTTTAACTCCTTCTTTATTAATAACTAAACCCAAATAACGTATTGTTCCCTCGCGAAATGACATTTCTCGCGATTCAATGTCAAACCAGCCTCCTGCAATAATCTGAATACTTCCCGTAAGTGTTCTACATGGCTTTCAAAAGATGGAGACGCGATTATAACGTCATCCATATAACAATGGGCAAAACGGCCGAGGACTGGCCTGAGGATCATCTCCAATGGCCCTTTGAAAATTTGGAGCTGCCCCCGAAAGGCCAAATGGCATGCGAGTAAATGCAAAAGTACCATTTTTTGTAACAAACGCCGTCTTATGCTCATCTTTGGGTCTACTGCCATCTGAAAGTATCCGCTGCGTAAATCAAGTGATGTCATAATTTCGGTGTGCGGAATATTAGTGATCAAATCATCAATTATTGGTAGCGGATATCGCGGATATCTCGTGACCGCATTTAACTTCCTATAATCTATTGCAAACCTATAAGCTTCTGGGTCATCTAACGGCAACCCGTTTTTCTTCCGACATAAAACAACTGGAGACGCGTAGGGCGATGTTGTTGGAACTATTGTTCCATCACCCAACATCTTCTGAACATGGTAGTCGATTATACCCTGTTTGACCCTGTCATAGCGATAAGGTCTCGAAAAACAGGAGGACTATCCCCCGTGTCAATTTCATGACAAAATACATGTGTTAGACCAGGCTTAAGCGAAAACAACCCATGAAATTCTTTAAACAAAATCTGCAATTCTTGCTTTTGTTTTGAATTTAACTTAGTGTTAGATAAATCTATTTGAACCGGTTCGTCCAAAATTGCCACTTTTTCCTTTTCGAATCCGGAATGATTAACGATTTAGACAGGAAATCAAAACTAATTTTCGCGTATGACATGAAATCAACACCCAGGATGCATGATATTGCATCTCAGCAATCACATGAAATTTCCATAACTGCGAAAATTCTCTTATTTTAATTTTCAACTCAACTGTGCCTAAATTTCTGCACTGTGACCCTTGAGCTGTAACTACTTCAGCTAACGATTTTTTATAGGACAGAAAGAAAAATATGACCGGTACGTTTTTTCTGAAATAAATGACTTTTCCGCACCTGTATCCCAGAGCGCTTTTAAAAAAGTATCATTCAACAAAATCGCACATACGGAAGTTCAACTGGTGATAATCTCAATGAATTAAGTCTAATTCTATTAGGAGGATTTGACTCAATACGATCTCTTTGAAAGTTTAAATTGGCATTTCTTTGCCTTTCGCTGTTGCAATCAACACGCCTCCATTCTGTTTTTGCTGAATCATCATTAGGACCCTTCCTAACCACCATCCTACGGTTCTGATACCGGTCTGTTCTCTGATTTGGCTGATTGTATCGATTTCCACCTCGAATCCTTGATTTTGATAATTACGACGAGAAAATTATTCGCACCCCTGCCTAGTCCTCTTTGATCATTTTGACTATTCCGACCCCAGTATCTCTCCAATTTCTATTATTCCTTCTTTCCTCAGGATTCCTACTCACATCCCAACTTCGTCTAGCAAAATTATTACTCGAACCCTGATTTTCCCTGCAGTTATGACGTTCCTCATACCGGTCTACCAACTCTATCAATTGAGTTTTCGTTGTGGGGTTTCGAACTTCTAAATAATCCATTATTTGGGGTTCTAGTCGCATTACTATGTGATCAATCAATTTTATCTCATCATAATTAATTCCAAGGTTTTATGTATTTTTAACAGCTGAAAAATAAAGTCTGACGGGGCTTGACCTCTCCGTTGTTTTGACGAAAAAAACTGAGCTTCTAGCTCTGATTTATTCCGTATTACCGGAAAACTATCTGATAATTTCTTTTTAAGTGTTGCAAATGCAGTCGCTTCTTCATTTACACACTCGAAGCCGATACCTGAAACCAGTCTAACGCTCTCCCAATTAAATGACCTTTTAAATATGCACACGATAGATTCGCCGGTATTTCATAGTAAGCTATATTATCATCGATATTATTATAAACTCAGACACATTTTCTTTACCCGAAAAAAATAACTCCGGCAAAACTCTAAATCCTGCACCTGCTCTTAATTCCGGTATTTCGTTTGGGCGCCAGTGTCGTAGTCTCCCACTACCCCTTTGCATATTATCTATGTTAGGATATGTAGGATTCATAATTAATGACTACTCAAATAATAAATCACTTATTTATTATTTCTTTAAGATAGAAATTCACAATTAATAATCAACTTTAAGAACAATAAATTATCATGGAGTATTATCAGAATTCAATTATGGACGACGGAATACTAACTGATATCACGAGGGGAATAACACGTACAATCAAACTACACATTTAAATCTAAACTACAAAATTACAGACCTGAAATCTTCTTCAGAAGGAACTGGAAACTAGTAGAATTTATGAAGTGGCTATAATCTAGGATATCTTCAATAACTTCTGAACCGCCTTAATGAATCTTTTTCAATAATCTTCTTCCTCTATCAAATTTCACTTCATTAAACTAACGCTTAAAACACCTTCTTAAGCAACCACGTAGTTTACTTTTCAATCCCAAACACGGAGTTCTACTCTATCAAACCGCTTAGTCATCCTCTCTTCATTTCATTTCTCCCTTTTATATCTCTTTCGAACTCGCTAAACCCGAAACTATCTTATTTGCATAAGTCACACTTTCAGCTCTCAGTGGGGATTGGTCAAAATAAATACAATTTAAAGTTTTAAGAGAAGGTTAGTGAAACGCGTAAGCACCCGTCACATGATTTATAATGTTTTGTAATGTAACTGCATTTATACTGTAACTTTAA
>BMAO01019661.1:0-23363 GCA_019973975.1 Trichonephila clavata | reverse complement strand
TGTGACTGTACGAAACACTAGTATCGTCAGAGAGAGTTTGGATCTGGACAAGCGTGTGTTCCCCATTTTCGTTGTCCAATCCTGGACTATGTAAACTTTACTTATTTTCTCTAAATGTTTGTCTTGTAATTGTGTCTGTTCTTTGTAACTGTGCTATCTTGTATCATTAAATATATTAATTTACCCCGAGATTCTATTAATTACTTTTGGTTACCCCAAGTAATGACGCAAGCGGCAGCTACAATTGGCGCCTAAACGTCGGCCCGACCCCAGCTCTCTCTCGCCTTTTTCCCCACAGCCTTAGGGGTGGAAGTGTTTGTCATCCCGATAATAAAAGGATTCGCACCCTGCGAATGAATATTTTCATCTAGAAAACCTGTTAACAGATAAGTGTTGTTTATTCTAAATTACCAGGCTCTGTTATTGTGTGTGTGTATAAGATTATTATTATTATTCGTAGTATATATTGTGTGTTACAGGAAAATAACATAATTGAATTTAAAGTTGATATTCATTTGTCAGTTTTCCTAATCTTTTGAAAACGAAATTTTCATTCTATCGGTTTATCTGATTAAAGCTATTTGAAGGTTAATTATTTATGGGAGCATATTTTCTTCCTAATTAAGAATTTTATGCTAATAACACGTATATGGTTTTGTTATCAAGAAATTATTTCAGTTCTTATAATAATTTTTTTTTTCTGTTCTTTTATGCCTAACATAAAAATAATTCTTTTGAAAGTATATGATTGATTACGAAGTATTACTATATAACATTTGAAACCTTGTATGTTATTGATAAAGTATTTACATTTCTGTTTTATTTAAAATTTTTGGAAAATATTTTCAAGTACTTCTACTAAGTGTAAACAAGTTTGTACTATTGATAACTTCAGTGAGTGAATTAAATTATGAACGGTATTTCTATTTAAACGTATTTGAATTGTTTTTATTAATCCATTTCATGTTAACTGCTGAAACTCCTTTTGATTAATAATAAGTATTATATAAATATTATTATTTTGGTTTTGATGTACTAAATTAGAAGATAGTTGATATTGAAGAATTTGTTTTATTTTAATATCATTAATAATGATTTGTAAATTAATTATCACATTTTGAAATTAGAGAATTTTATTGTCATTCAGCTAGTGTACATTATAGTAAAGAGTATCTTTTTTTATATGTAACAGAAATTTTCAGATTGCATAAATATTGTTTGACTATAATATTTCCAGATCTCAGAATTGATAGTTTTGAATGAACTTTAATTCATTAACTTTAATTGAACATTAATTAGCGAAATTTGAAATAGACTAAAAAACGACAAAAAATGGCTTTTTTGGGAAGGTCCAGAAAAGAGGATTTAAGGATGTTGGCAACAGAATTGGGTCTGGCTCCGTCGGACAATCTCAAAATTATTGAACTAAAAGATCTCATAACCAATAGTGATGGATATGATGAGGAATTCGTCAAAGATGTGCTCAACGTCATTGTAGAAGAACGTACAACAGAAAAACAAAAAGCTATGGAACTGGAGGATAAACAGAAAGCTGTGGCTGTGGCCCAACAACAAGAAAGAGAATTCGAACTGGAAAAGTTGAGAATTCAACTTGAAATGCAGAAGCTGTCACAAGCACCTGTTGTAAGCCAACAGTTAGAAAACCCGAAGCTTGAGTTAAATAGAATTATTCCGAGATTCAACTCAAAAGAAGATGAAATGGGTCTATACTTGACAATTTTTGAACGTCAAGCGAAGTTCTTGAACATTCCTGAAAAAACTTGGACTGCATACCTGATTGGCTCATTGCCACCTGATATAGCTCAGCTCATCGCAAGAGAAGATGAAAATGATGCTCAAAACTATGAAAAGGTAAAAGGAATGCTTCTCAAAAGATTTCGAGTTACAGGAGATAAGTTTAGGCAGTACTTCTCCCAACAGAAGAAAAACTCGGATGCAACATGGCGAGACTTTTATTTCGAATTGAATTCTTATTTTGAAGGTTGGATCAAAGAATTGAAGATAACCACGTTGATCAACTTAAAAGTCTAATAGTTGCTGATCAAATAAAAAGAAAAACTCCAGCAAATATCAAAGAACACTTCTGGATATTTGGGCTGATTTGAACGATCCTTTGGAATTGGCTGAGAAGTTGGACGCATATGACAGCCTAAGGCCTGTAATGAAAAATAATCCAAATCAGACTTTCAAGAAGAAAGAAGAATTCAGGAAACCCTTTCCAATAAAGAAAAGTCAACCTGTTGGAGGATACCATGATAACCACTCCCCAGGACCCTCTAGAACAGTGCCTAGATTCCCAAATTCTAGAACTGAAGGAAGAAAGCCCATACAGTGTTACGGATGTGGGACTCCTGGAGTCGTCAAATCAAAGTGCCCTACCTGCACGAGAACAAATGAAATAGAAACAGAAGTGAACTGTATGACGTTATTCAACTTGAACTCAGACTTGTATCCCTCAAGTCTGATTGTTCTCAAAATTTTGGTGAAAAGATTGCTGTATGTGCTGATACTGGTGCTTCCCATACCATTGCAGGTGAGAAGCTATTTAAATTCCTACAAGAGCACGGTATCACCTTTACGAACAAGGTGATTTCCTTTATGATGGCTGATGGAATTCGGCAGACCATTACAGCTCTGAGAACTGTCGTCGACCTGTATATTGAGGGCAAAGTTATTCCAACAGAATTTCTAGTATTACCTGAAGCAAAAGGGAATAAGACTTTGTTAGGACTGGATTTCCTCAATGCAGCTGGAATCGTTCTTGACGTCCAGGGTAGAAAATGGCATTTTTCCGAAAATCCTCGGAAACAGTACATATTTTTCAAAAAGACTTAAAAAGATTTGAACATCAGTGCGTTCGACCTTCGAGAGGATGAGGCTAAACATCTATCTCGAGAACAGGCAAGAAAACACAATAAACTCCTGGACAAAAATGAGACATGCTTCCAACCAGGGGGAGAGCCCACACCATTTATCGAGCACCGTATTGACACGGGTGATCACCCCCCAATAGCAACGTCTCCCTACAGGATGAATCCTATCAAGAAAGGGATTTTGAAGGAACAGATCGAAGAACTGCTGAAGCAAAATATAATTGAAGAATGCGAGTCTCCCTACGCCGCACCTGTGGTACTTGTTCCTAAACCAAATGGGAAAGTACGTCTCTGTGTCGACTACAGGAAGTTGAACTCTGTTACGAAAGTGGATACCTACCCCTTACCACGAATGGATGATCTATTGAATGAAGCTACACCGACATCCTACATGTCAACAATTGATTTGCAATCAGGCTACCATCAAGTAAAGGTTGCTGATGTTGACCAGGACAAAACTGCTTTCATTTGTCCTTTTGGAACTTACCGCTATTTACGTATGCCCTTCGGCCTACGGAATGCTCCGGCCACCTTTCAAAGATTAATTGACAAGTTTCGAAGTGGCTTGAAAAATGTTTTCGCACTTTCTTATCTAGATGACATCATTGTCCTTTCAGAAACATTTGACAAACATCTGGAAGATCTCGAAAAAGTTTTTGAAAGACTCTCTATCTTTAAACTTCATGCAAACCAAGATAAATGTCGCTTTGCCTGTGACCGTGTGAAATATCTGGGATTATGGATAACGAAGGATGGAATTGAAGCTGACCAAGAGAAGATCTCTGCTATTCAAAAAATTCCAGCCCCTACCAATGTGAAAGAAGTCCAATCTTTACTACAAACCTGCTCTTGGTTTCGTCGATATGTCCCTAACTTTGCTGACATAGCACGCCCGCTTAGTAGCCTCACTAAGAAGAAAGTGGAGTGGCACTGGGGTCCTGAGCAACAAGAATCCTTTGAGACGTTGAAGATGCGCCTAATGACTTCTCCTATACTGAAGCAAGCTGACGGATCAAAACCTTTCACCATCCGCACCGACGCAAGTAATTATGCCTTGGGAGCAGTCCTTCTCCAAGGAAGTGGCGCCGATGAACATGTCATCGAATATGCAAGTCGTCTGATGATCCCAGCAGAGCGAAACTACTCTACAACCGAGCGGGAAGCCTTGGCGGTAGTGTGGCTTTAGAGAAGTTTAGAGGCTTCGTAGAAAATCAGCAAATCTTCCTCACGTCAGATCATCAACCTCTTAAATGGCTGTTAAGTATAAAGTCACCTTCTGGCCGTCTGGCAAGATGGGCCTTGAAAATTCAATCCTTCAACCTGAAGATTGATTATACCCCAGGAAAAGCTAACGTAGTAGCTGACATGCTGTCAAGACCATCGTACACTAAAGGCGCAGCCTCTGATGTGTGTGCCATCACTGTTGACATGCCATCCAGGAAGTCCAGTGATATTCGAAAGGGACAGCTAGAGGACGAAGAACTGAGGAAAATTATTGACTGCTTTGAGAGCATGGACAAAGATGAAAACTTTGCCAACTACACCGGTCGTGGATACTTAATGAACCAGGGTATCTTATATAGGTATTCACCTAAGAGTGAAGAAGAAGAAGCTCAACTTGTAGTTCCTACACAAGAACGAGAAAGAATCCTTCAAGAGTACCACGACGCCCCGACAGCCGGTCATTATGGTGTAGAGAACACTTACAAAAAGATTGCATCCAGATATTATTTTCGAGGTATGAAAAAGTTCATCTCAGATTACATCAAGACTTGTCCTGAATGCAATCGCTATAAACCAACAAACCAAAAACCAGCAGGACTCTTGAGAACACCCGCCTACGCCCAAAAGTTCGAGACGCTGGCCATCGATCTCTTTGGCCCTCTTCCGGAAACTCCCACTGGCAAGAAGTAGATCTTTATTGTTGAAGATACAAGTACCAAATGGGTAGAACTCTTTGCTCTTGCTGAAGCCACTGCTGAAAATTGTGCCAAAACACTAATTGAAGAAGTATTCCTAAGATATGGTCTTCCACGAAGACTAATAAGTGACAACGGGCCACAGTTCATAAGTACTGTCATGCAGCTAACTTGTGACTTGCTAGATATTACGCAAGACCTCATCCCCGTCTACCACCCGCAAGCGAACCCATCGGAACGTAAAAATCGTGACTTGAAGCCTAGACTAGCGATTCTGGTGGGGAGGAGCATTCGGCTTGGGAGGATAAGTTACCTCTAATTCGTTTCGCAATGAATACTTCAGTATGCGACACTACAGGGCACACGGCTGCGTACTTACAATTTGGAAGACAGTTGAGAACATCGGACGATATCAGGCATGATATTCGACACAAGTTATTGATAATGATAACTTTGTACCGGAAATCACTCCGTACCTCAAAAGGTTTGCCAATTACATCTTGGATGTCAAAGATAGAGTTGAGCAGAAACAGGATTATCAAAAGGAAAACTTCGATCGACGACGACGAAGAAAATATTATAAACCTGGTGACAAAGTTTGGGTGACCATTCATCCCATAAGCCGTAACAATAGGAGTAGGAAATTCATGCCCAAGAGAGAAGGTCCTTACCTCATCCTCACCTTGAGATCACCAGTAACATATGAGATTGCCGACCCAGCCAACCCTGACCAAGTATTTGGAACTTATCATATTTCTGCCTTAAAGGACTACCAAGAGCCTGAAATGGAAAGGAACACTGGATTTGTGGCTCCTCTAAGGAAAAGAGGACGCCCCAAAAAAAAGAGTACCTCCTGTTTCCGAGCCGTGACGTCAACGGAACCAGAGGGGGAGTCTGTAACGCACGGTATAGTTCCAAGACCGAAATGTAGGTGCCGCCATTACAGTATTGTCTTGGAACGGAAGTGTGACTGTACGAAACACTAGTATCGTCAGAGAGAGTTTGGATCTGGACAAGCGTGTGTCCCCATTTTCGATGTCCAATCCTGGACTATGTAAACTTTACTTATTTTCACTTATTTTCTCTAAATGTTTGTCTTGTAATTGTCTAAGTGTCTGTTCTTTGTAACTGTGCTATCTTGTATCATTAAATATATTAATTTACCCCGAGATTCTATTAATTACTTTTGGTTATCCCAAGTAATGACGCAAGCGGCAGCTACAGAAGGTTGTTTCAGCGAGGAAACATTTTTTGCTTTGAGACATACAGTAAATACCATTCCAGAACTAATAAAGTATCTTTTGATGGAGCAGAATTTCAAATATGTTTTAACTGGAAAGTTCCAAACTGATAATTTAGAAACTAGATTTGGGCAATACAGACAAATGTCCGGATCAAATTATCATGTTACTGTGCAAGAAATTTTGCAAGCTGAAAAGAAGTTGCGCATTAAAAGTGTGTTAACTTTGCACTCGGATAAATATGGTACTATTTCACTAAAAAATTTAATTTCTAATCATTCAGGTGAGATATTTAATGTTAAAGTAGATATTAAGGATTTCAAAGAAATATTAAACACTACAAATAAATCAGATGATATTTCAATAGAGGAGTATCAAGTTTTAATGTACATAGCGGGTTATTGCGTGCACAATATAAAATTTGAATGCTCCGATTGCAAATATACATTTGTTTTAGACAAACAGATTAATTTCGACTCAGAAACTGTCGAAGAGACAAAATATTTGAGACTTCTGGATAGAGGAGGTTTAAAAATGCCCACAGATATTGTTATGAAAGTCATTTCAACGCAATATTTCATTTTTAATTTGCTAATATCGAAAACATTTGAATCAAAGTTTCTTAAAGTTGAGATTGCCAGTTATCTTGCTTTACAAGCATAACACAAGCATATCTGGAACTACACGAGTTGTGGAATGTCTTGCATTCGTTTCATTCACCTTGTGTGAATTGTAACATACCTGCATTTTTATATTTTAAAAAAATATTCATTACATTCGGGAATATATGTTTAAATAATTATTCAAAAAAGCGCAGTGAAGAAATTTTAACTGTCAAGGATAACCGAAAAATAAAGAAATTTAAGTCCAATTAAATTATTTTATATTTTTCTGCTTTATTTAAATCTTCAATTATCGATTCGAATATTATTCATTGTGCATGCATATCCTAGTAATTAATTTTTTTTATACTTTATACATTTTATGAACATGTTTAATTGTTTACATTATTTGAAGAAAAATTCCATTTATTTACGTTATTTGTTTAAATTATTTTCATAAAGATTTTTTAGCATTCAAAGTATGTAAAATGTTATTTTTTTTTAATTTCGAAACTTTTGTTTGATTTTTAGTTGTTTTTACCGTAGCATATATTTAATTTTAATGCATAAAAATAATGTAATTAATATTTTAAATAATGTCATCACAATTGCAAAAGATTCCAAATTTGAACCTTATCAGTATGTTGCCTCATTAATGATATATTCCATGAAAAGGGTTTTTTTTCCAAGATTATTTATAGGTAAGTGTATTTACTAGTGTATATATATTTTTAGTGTATAATCTAATATTTATATTTGCTATATAATTACTATGATGTCTTAAACTGTTTGCGTCATTTCTATATTTGTATATATTTTTGCATACAGTTTTTTATATAATAATAGGCCTCTAATGCTTTACTTTTCATATTTTCTTTGCAAGTAAATGTTTCTTTTTTATATTTTAATTCATTGAAATTATTTATATTTTTGAATATTGAATGAATGAATTATTTTAATTAATATATATTTTTAACATATAATCCACAATCTCTATTTTTGCTTTATACTTACAGTGGTGTCTAAAACTGTTTGTCTTTTCTGTATTTGTATATATTTTTGCATGCATTTTTTTATAATATGCTTCGAATGGTTTACTTTTCATATTTTCTTTACAAGTAAATGTTTCTTTTTATATTTTGTTTGCTTGAAATTATTTTATTTTTGAGTATTGGGAATGAATGAATTATTTTAATTAATATATATTTTTAACATATAATCCAGAATCTCTATTTTTGCTTTATACTTACTGTGGTGTCTAAAACTGTTTGTCATTTCTATATTTGTATATATGTATTTTTGCATGCATTTTTTCATAATATGCCTCTAATGGTTTTTTACTTTTCATATTTTCTTTATAAGTAAATGTTTCTTTTTATATTTTGTTTGCTTGAAATTATTTTATTTTTGAGTAATGGGAATGAATGAATTATTTTAATTAATATATATTTTTAACATATAATCCAGAATCTCTATTTTTGCTTTATACTTACTGTGGTGTCTAAAACTGTTTGTCATTTCTATATATTTTTGCATGCATTTTTTCATAATATGCCTCTAATGGTTTTTTACTTTTCATATTTTCTTTATAAGTAAATGTTTCTTTTTATGTTTTATTTGATTGAAATTTTCTTCGCAAGTAAAGTTTTTTTTATTTTATCTGGTAGAAATTATTTTACATTGAGTCAGTTTTTTTCCCTTAGATTTTTCTTCTACTGTTATGAGCCTTTCACGAGTGATATTTCCGGGAAAATATTAGACATCATTCTAGCGTTTTAATACATAACTTTCATCGGAAAATATTCCAAGTGAGAACTAAAAAAATCAATAAAATGTGGAAATATTAGTCTATGACCTGAAAAGAAATAAATGTCCTGAGCTTTATATTCCTCACAAAGCGAGTGCGCTTAGAAAAGTCTTCCCTCCTTTCGTGATATCATATAATGGCTGTCACAGCCTGATGTCTTCAAGATAGCCTTGCTTCTACTCACCTCCGGGGAACGAACTTCGGCCTTGAACCCCTCTTACCCCCCATGAGAGAAAAGCGACAAAGAAACACTCCAGCTAAAACTGTTGTTCCTACCCTCCTTCTCATGTGTCGCTATCTACATTTTCTGTTTCATTTCAGAAACACAGAAAGAGAAAAAACACAGCTCATTGAGCTGGTGTATCGTTATCTCCTGAGTTAGAAAGAGGAGGGGTCTTTTTGTTTAACTAGTATAGAGCCGGCAAGTTTCCAGTATTTCAACAATATGATGGACAATACTACCCTATGCAGGAATCACACTTCCTGGAAACACCGTAAAAGTTTGCAGGCAGCGACCATAAATCTTGGTTGTCCTTCTGCCCTCTCAAATGGGAAGAGTCAGTTAAATGTTTAACCCCCCCCCCCTCGGTTTTCCATTTTACTTAGCATCTACAAAAGTCAAATTCTCATCTTAGATAATGTAGCACTTATAGTGTTGCATAAGAAAATGAAATTCTCATGAAAAATGCAAGGAAGGGGGAAAAAACATGGAAAAGCCCCGACAGTAAGGAATAAAATCGAAGTGCCAATTATAAGAAAAACGTCAAAAATAGAAAGTTGTAAAGTATATATCAGCCAGCGATACAAGTGGCACATTTCCAATACTAAAATTACAAAAGAAATTTATTTGACTCTTTTTGCGTGAAAACTAAAAAAAAATTCTGATGAAATGAGTTTAGTAATTATAATTCTTTCTGTGAATATTTATATGGAGTTAAAAAAAGAAAACAATACTTTTTAAAAAAAAAAAAATTTATATTTTAGTCTAAGCCTGAGAATCAAGCGTAATGAATTCAGTCTCTTGTATCTGAAGTCAATGGAGAATCCCAGTATGTTCGATTTAAATTCACAAATAATTATTATAAATATACTGTAAATCTATTTAACATAAAGAATGGATTTGTGTTTGATCTGTATAAAAAACAAACTATTGATGAGTTTTATTAAAATTCAATTAAAATATTCTTTACTATCTAGACTGAAATAAAAGCTTTGTCCGAAATCATAAAATTAAGATGTCCATCTTAATAAACATATTTTGTTTATATTTTTTTTCAAGAACATTTGTTTTCCATTTTTTTGTTAATTAGTGTTGCAAAGTGATAGTAAAAATTTTCCAGCTTTTTTCCCCAGCAGTCTCTGATAGCGAGTTTGGCCGCGGTAGCGAAGTGGTCAAGGTATCGGAACATGGCAGGTATGCCATGAGTTCGAGCCTAGTACCACTAAAGACCCGCGGTGTAGGGGAGCAATGCACGTTAAATCTGTCGAGAGTTCAAACGTCCTCCCGTTGGTGTGGTAGTTAGGAGAGGGGATGCCAGCTCAGGTGCCGTCCTCGTCACTTGACCGTGGTTCAAAAAGAATGAAATAAACTATTTAAAATATATTTAAATAATTAAAAAAGTTCGATTGTATTAATTTTAAAAATAAATTTTAGAAACTATATAGCACACTAATGCGTATTTCTGGCGGTAGTTTTTTTTTTTAAAAAAAAGAAAGAAAGCTATAGAAATTTTTAGAAATACTCCCCAAATTTCAATCGGACAGATAGTTGCATTTTTAAGCATAGCATTAAAACTGCGTTTGTACTTGTATAAATGAATTTTGAAAAACGGAATGCAAAGGGTAAAACATTTGAATTTGATTCGTTTCTCCCTATAGTGAATGTGGTGTTGTGTGGCATTAGAAGAATGATATACCATCTTTCGTCATCGTCTTCGCATCAAAACAATTTACAGAGTTAACATTTCCAATAATTAAATATTGATTAACATATTTTAAATTTGAAACAAGTCTGAAAAATGTAAATAAAATTATTCAAGAAAGTAGTTAATTTTAGAACTGCAATAGTAAATAAGATGATCAAGTGTATCCACTAAAAATTTGACATATTTTGATATTAAGGGGGGGGGGACTAGGAAAAATTGAGTGATAAAAATATTCTTTCTCTTTCTTTTTTTTTTTAATAAGACATATCTTCAAAATAACCAAAACCTACTTATAACAATTGACAATCCATGCGTAATTCAATTCCAGTGAGCTATTGAAGGAAAACGAACTAAAAGAAGTTAAAAATTGTATTAATCTTTCACAGAAAAAGTTCCAAAATTTAAAAAAATGAAGAAAAGTGTAAATTTTTTTCACTAAAATGAAATTTTTAGTAAAAAATCTTATTATTTTTTTTTAAGTATTTTATTTGCAGATTTGTTTGAACCAAATATTGATTTTTACCTTAAAAGTTATTATATGAAGTAATCAAAAATAGTTTTATTGTAAAAATATTATATAAAAAAATAATACAAATAAAGAATATATAAAATATACAGCATGTAATAAATAAAGAAGATAAGAGAAAAAAACTTTAAAAAATTAAACTTTTTCAATACTAATTTCTCAAATTTCTATAATTTTTAATTTAACATTAAGAGTAACAAAAATTACTAAATTTCAAAGAATATCAAGTGTCCCAAAAGAAAATTGGAATTTTTACTTTTAAAAGGAATTAAAAAAGGTAAGGAACTGTGTTTTTATGACGTTTAATATGCATAAAAAATTTCTATTTTAATTTCTTCAAACACTAAAAATATTATCCTAAGAATCTTTAAAAATTTATTATGCAAAATAAGCTCAAAACTGACATTAAAAATTCATTTCTTTTTATGTATTCTCATTTAAAAATGTAATTATATTTCGGACTATATTAATCTTGCTGAAGAACCGAACTCTACCACTTATTTCTAGTTCTAAATTACTTTGTGTTGCGCTAACTCCGTGAAGTAGCCAGAAGTAAGAAGATCTAACAGACGACAGCCACATTAGAATGATACTCGCGCTGCTTGGCGTTTTTGGCGTATTTTGAAGCGTGAAAAAGCCCCTGTTTCTAAAGACATCCCGAAGAAACCCGTACAACCGGACTAATAAATCAAAACAATTTCGAAAAAGGGAATTTAAATACATATAAAAAAAAGTAATTGCACCCACCCCTGGACCTGCTGATAATGAAAAGTTATACGCTATAGGGGTAAAAGCCCGTGCAACGCTTGGTCATGCAGCTAGACTACACTATTAAAATTCGATGGTAAACAAAGGAGGGAATAGAAACAAAAAGTAATTTCAAAAAAGAATATTGATCACGCTTATTTTGAGAAGGGAAGGGAAAATTTTCAAAAGTAGATAAAGCCCGTGCAACGCCGTGCCATAGAGCTAGTAATTGTTTAAATGACTTGGACCATTTCTTGTGCATCCTCCAAATCATCTAAAATCCTTTCTCAAAATGGATTCTCATTTGAATATCAACTTCAAAGAGTTATTGGAGAAAGCTGCGTCATATAGTTCAACATTTAGATATTTCATTGAGAAGACGAAATATTTTGATATCTACTAACTTGTAATTTTTTTTTAGTCTTATAGGGGATAATAGCCTTTGTTTCTCCATACCCCTAAAAAAGACCTGTAGCTGTAACTGTTACATGCTAAGAGCATGGGTGGGGAAAGGGGGAGATGGTGATTTGATGACTATTGTTTAATTGGCAACTTTTTCAAGCGGATCCGAATTGTTGAGATCGTTCCTCATTAAGTTTTTTCTTCTTTTTTTGAAAGTTATTTGGTATAACTTTTCATCTGACTTTGGAGACTTTTTTTCTTAATTTTAAATCTTACACAAGTTGGTGTATTGATTCAAAGTGGAGTGTTGGAGTGGGATAGAGAGAATGGGTGATTTTTCTCGCCCAGGGAATGATATGGAGGTGGAGACTACCAGTACAGACTTAACATTGAATAGATATAGAAGCAAATTAACTGATATGGAATTGTTGGCCAGGTTTGAGGAAAGTTTGAATTTAAATAGTACCCCAAATATCACAATTTTCTTAAAATCGGAAATAATTTTCAGTGTGATAATCCACTTAAATTAAAGGAATTAATAATGAAAAATTTCACAATCAAGAAAAATATTCAAAGTATTAGCAAAACAAGAAATTCAGAAATCATAATCAAAACAAAAAGCTGCGTGACCACCAAAGAAGCTTTAAAAATTAAAGAAATTAATGGATGTAAAATATTTTCTAGATTATCCTTTATTGGCCTAAGTACAAGTTACATTTTGCAGGGAATAGACACGGAATACACAATAGATGACATAAAATCTGAACTTGAAAATAACAATCACGCCCCAATTTTGGACATCCAACGGTTCACAAAAAAAAAAAAACAGAATCAGGATACAAACCGATCAAAACAATTAAAGTAACCCAAATAGGATGCACGATTCCTGAAAGAGTATCAATAGGATTTGAAATGTTTAAAACTAGCCTTTTTTTTTGAAAAAACTAAACAATGTACTAAATGTTGGAAATTTGGCCACATACATAAATTTTGTAGAAGCTCAATTAAATGCCATGTATGCTCACTAAACCACTCTGAAAACGAGTGTAAAGAAATAAATACAAAAAATGTAGCTGTTGTGGAGAAAATCATGAAGGTAACGATAAAAGCTGTAAAAAATATCAGGAGGAAGTCGAAATCTTAAAAATTAAAAATAAGCAACAAATCTCGAGAAACGAAGCAGTCGAAAAGTTCTATAAAGAAAAAAAACCTCATTCTCGGTCATAACTTATAATAAACAAACTGAGAAAATAAAAACCCTTGAAAAAAAGTTTCAATAATTAAAATTAAAATTGGAAGAAAATAACAACATTTTTGAAAGGAAATTGGAACAAATTGTACAACGTTTTACGGCAGAACTAAACGTGATGATAAATCAAATAAATTTAAAATTTTCATCCTTGATGAACACAATGGAATCTTCGTTAAAAAAAAATTGCATCCAATATAACAGTTTCACAAGATAACAACTTTCGAATTAATAGAAAAATAAATGAAAAAGCAAAAAGACTAAAAAACATTTCAGAAAAGAGAGAAATTAATTTAGAAAGTATAGTAGAACAAAATAAAATTTAGATATAAATATACAAAATTTCTTGCATCCTAAAAAAAATAAATAAATAAAATAAAATATTAATCGGTTTTCTTTTTGAACATTTAAACTAATTCGTAGTATTGCACATTTTCCCCCTTTATATCATGAATATAATCCAATGGAATGCACGTGGAATTAAAAACAAAAAATCAGATATTCTATCCACGCCAATTTTTCAAAAAGCAAGCATTTTAATAATCCAAGAAACTTGGCTACACTCTAATGATAATTTCACAATTCCCAATAAGAATATATTCCGAATCGATCGAGAAAACAGAAGAGGAGGAGGATTAATGATAATTTTAAACAAAGATATTAGCGCAATAAAAATATTCTCAGAAATTAGCGAAGACTTAGAAATTCTATTAGTCAAAGTTCAGATAAATACAGTTCCTATCACAATTTTTAATATTTACATCCCACCGGGTAACTTTAAAGATGACAGTTTAACAAAAATAGCATCATATATAGATAATCATAGCTTAATATTGGGAGATTTCAACGCATCTCATGAAATATGGGGTTCAAAAATTCAAATACGTCTGGGAAGAAGATTTTTGATTGGATTATCGAAAATGACTTAATTTTATTAAACGATAAAAGCCCAACTTATCTCCATTCATCGGGAATTTTTACATCTATAGATCTTTCATTATCATCTATAAATTTAAATTATGATATGTCGTGGTCTACAAGTATCGATAATTTTGGAAGTGTGTGTGTGTTTGACCATTTCCCTATTATTATTAATTACAAAAGAACAAACAGCTCAACAACAAATAATTTTAGACAAAAAACAAATTGGAACAAATTTATTAATCTTATTCAACAAAAGCTAAATTTGGATGAAAATATAAATATAGATGTTGTAGAAGAAATTAGAAAAGCCCAAATCTTGTCTCAGGAATCAGAAAAAAATCAGATAAATTCAAGAGCTCCATGGTGGACAGCAGCATGCGGGTATTTAAGAGCAAAAAAAAAAAAAGAAAACTCCTTAAGAAAGCTATAAAATACTTCAAAGAAGAAGACTAGGTAAAATATAAAGAAATAAGTGCAAAACTTAAGCGAACAATAAAAACCTGTATAGAAAACTTTTGGCACAAGACATGTGAAAAAATCTCTTCTCCTAAAATTCTTTTTAAAATAATTCGTATAATCAAAAATAGAACAATTTCGAACTATTCTTCATTTAACATCATTGAGAATAATGGAATCATACTAACAAACGAACAATCCCAAGCTAATTGTTTTTTAAAATATTACGCAAAACAAAACAATAATAGTATCCAAAATATTTTAATTCCGGACAATAGCCAAGATATTAATAAACCGTTCTCTTTAAAAGAATTAAAAATAGCAATATCTCATAAAAAAACAGCAGTCCAGGGCATGATAAAATTTCTCTCCAAACAATCAACCACCTCCCCATCAAAGCAATAAATCTTCTGCTGAAATCCTTTAATGACAGTTGGTCTTCTAGTCAAATTCCAAAAGATTGGACTCACGCAATTATTTTACCATTCATAAAACCTCACAAAAATCCCAAAGAAATAGCGTCATATCGCCCAATTTCACTTACCTCAATAGTTGCCAAATTAATAGAAAGAATGATCCTACACAGAATGTTAGATTTCAGCTTTCAAAATAAAATCTTTCACGTAAATCATCATGGCTTTTACCCCCCTAGAAGCAGTATTAATACGATTCTTCAACTTCAACATGATATCATACTGGCTAGAGAACGTAAGGAGTACTTTATTCTAGTAGCATTAGATATTAAATCAGCATATATGACTCAGTGTGGCCAAGTGGTCTAGTTTCTAAATTAAAAAAAGTTGGATATTCAGGTAATTTGCTACGATGGATTCAAAATTTCTTGCATCAAAGAACAATTCAAATTAAATGGCGGAACAATTTTTCGAAAATCAGCAAAAACAATTATGGTGTACCTCAGGGTTGCATCTTGAGCCCTTTCCTATTTATGATTTATATGGCAGACATTTTTGAAATCCAACACGACAGCCATCTTCTGGTCTATGCACAGACGACATTTTCTTATATAATAGCGGCACAAATTGGAACAAAACAATAGTCGAATTACAAATATCTTTAAACAATATTTCAACCTGGTGTAAAAAATGGAAGTTGTCCACCTCTCTAGAAAAAAGCAGTTTAATCAACTTTTCCAGAAAAAGAAGTGCAATACCTCCTATACTTAAAATATGTGATAAACCTATTCCCGAAGTAAAGTGTCTTAAAATTCTAGGGATAATCTTCGACCCCAATATCACTTGGAAAAATCATATTATTAACCTCAGACAGAAAGGTTTTAAATATTTAAATGCAATCAAAGCATTATCGTCCCCTAAAATAGGAACAAGAACTGATACTCTTTTAAATATTATTAATGCTACAATCCGTTCTATTTTTGACTATGGAAGTCAACTTTTTTCCCTTTTCAAGCAATAGCAATAGACAAAAACTAGAACCAATTTACAATGCTGCATTACGTTTAGCCCTAGGTCTCCCAAGAAACATTCCGATAGACGTATTAAGAGCGGAATCTATGAATGGCAGTATCAATAATCGACATAATTTCCTTTGTCAAAAATTTATTATTAAACAAATAGCATTAAAAGACTGGTCACCAAATGCAAGGTTATTTTGGGATATTAATAATAATTTTTATAGATATAGAGAAAAAGAAATCAGTATTTTTCAAAAGTCAATCAACCTGCTCCAAGAACTATGTATTTCTAAAGTAGATATTCTTCAGTGGACTCCTCCTCCTCCAATCTATGAAAATCACAAAATTAACATCTATACTCATGAACTGCTATTTCAAAACAGAGGCCTTCCAGATCTCATTGTGCAAAATATGTTTAATGATTATATCCAGTCAAACTTTAATGACAGTATTATAATTGCAACAGATGGTTCTAAAAATACTAATCAAACCATCAATAGGAATCTTAATCCCCAAGAAAAAAGTTAGACAAAATTACATTCTGAAAGAAATGATTTCCATTTTTACAGCGGAAGCTATTGCCATATGGACTGCGTTAAAAAATTGGGTTTCAGAAACAGAAAACTATGTCATCCTGACGGACAGCTTATCAGTTCTAAAAAGTATCCTTAATATTAACAGAAAATCCAGTACGCGATAATATTAAATTTAAATTCAACGTTACACGAGTGTCTCCAAATAGCTCAATCAATTACATTCATTTGGGTACCAGCTTACAAGGGAATAGAAATTAATGAAGAAGTAGATAAATTAGCTAAAGCCTCTCCAGATCCTTGGAATATTATTCCTTGGATTACTTGGGAAGATCTACATACATTTTTCAAAAATCAACACAAAAACGAAAACGAAGAAACATGGAAAAAGAGCAAGAGACATAAAAATTATAGTTATATTTCTCATCTTAAAAAATGGAAAAGACAGGCAGCAAAAAATAGAAATACAGAAGTTTTAATTAATAAGCTGCGGGCAAAGAAATTACCATTAAATGATATTTATTTTCTTTTTAAACAAACAGATTCCCCATTGTGTTCAGATTGCCAAGTACCAGAAACTAGTGAACATTTTATTTTAACCTGCAACAAATATCAGTTGCAACGTAAAACATTGAAATTTTTTTATCTCTGATCATGGTGAATGGTCTTATTCATCAATAGCGAATTGTGATACAATAGAGCATATTCAAAAAGTCGAAGAATTTTTAAAAGCAACCAATAGATTCTAAAATACCAAGTTATAGATCCAAAATACACTAGTTTCATCTACCACTTTGGAAGCATAAGTTAACAAAACTTACAATTTTACATAATAATCAAGACCTATACTTGCATCCTATTTGAAGAAAATAATGCAAATAATCATTTCGGAGCATAAGGTGTTAGCCAGAAGTCTGATAGATAAAAGGAACAAACAAGGCCGGACGTGTAATGCGCAATTTCGTTGGCAGCACCTATTCCTACTTTTTACAGCCTTGGAATTCAAATTCCTCTGTTTTGGGGTTGCTATATTTGGTTCTCTATGAATTATTGGCTACTTTCAAAATAATTACAATAAAAAAGTGCAATGTATTGTATTTTTTAAATATGCTGTGTTGAGTGTGTGTTTCAGTATGTGTGAATCTAATAACCTATTATAAATATTGTGCGTTTATTGTTTATAACTTTACTACTGAACAATTTCAATGTTTTTTCAATTTTTGTTTGAATTTTAAGATATAAATGTTTTCATTGTTTATTTGTTGTATACAAGTTCATTAGAAATATGGTATGTTTATAAAATATGAATTAAGATTAAATTTTTAAAAATATTAAGTGAAACTGGAAAAACAAATGTAGAACTGTAACTATATTGTAGACTTAAAATAGAAGAGTAAAATATTTTAGTTAATTGATATATTTTTGATTATTTGCAATTTTTAGTAAATTTTTATTAATCCTTATAACATTTGAATCAGGTTTAGCAAATTTTTTCTAAACAGACACTTGAGGATTATTGTTACAAAATCCTTTTAACTTTTGCAGCTGCAATTAAATCATATTTTCATTTAGAGCAATATTCTTATATATATATATATATATATATATATATATAGTATAATAAAATGAAAAAAATAAGATAAAATTATACTACCCACAAAGCTAAATGATAGAAAACAGATTCTAACAAACATAACTAGATAAAAATATTGATATATATATAATATAATAATTATATATATGTATTAATGATAAAAGAAGAAAATTGTGTTTTATATTTATCTTTATCATATTGACTGTTATAAAATGGTACGAATATTACGTGCATTGCCTTTTAAATACTGTTTAGAATTAAAATTATTTTCAGCTTATGCTAAACAAAAATTGACTTGAATTCCATATAATTTTTCAGTTAAAAAACAGTCCAAAATTATGTTTATATTGTGATTTAGCTAATATATAAAGGGTATAATTTATTTTTCAGAGAGTTCTGTTCTTACTTTGCTGAAAATTCATTATAACCATTGCTCACAATAAGATTCATATTTCAACTATGCTTAAAACGTGTGATTAAACTTAAAATTCTGTAGTATAAAACTGAAAACATTTTTAAAAAATTATTAAAAAGTATAGTATTATAATCATTTCAATCATCAGTAGTATTGATGTACTTTTTTTTAAAAAAAATTTTAAAGTAAATTTCATGAAACAGTATTATCATTATTATTATTTTTTTTTAGCTATATTGAGTAGAGATAATTTTAAAATAAGTTTTCAGTACTTCAAAATTAATTATTAATGGCAGGAAAATATTGATAAATTTTCAAAATACCTTAATGTATATTTTGCTTGGAACACATATTCCAGTAAAAACAAGGTTTTGATATAGGTTTTGAAGAAAAAATTTTTTTTTTCTTACAGAATTCTTTTTTTAAAAAAATAAGATTTCTAATAATAAGAGAGAATATGTTATTATTATTACATGACAGTGGCTGTTTTCTTTCATTGAATTATAATTTCTTGAAATAAAAATTTGAATTTGATGTATTGAGATATACAAATTAAATATTTGTTTTAAAAAATGAGATTGATTTTTCCTGAAAATTTTACTTTAATGAAAAAAAATGTATAAGTTTTTCTTCCTCCTTTTTTTTTTTTTTAAATTTGGGGGCTGTTAAAAAGAAGGATTAATACATTTTTTCTTTCTCGTGTTTAATTCCTTTAATAATTTCCTTTGAACTTGATTGTACATTATCCCAAATTTCCCGTTACTGTTCCGAATGTTCAATGCTTGCTTCAATTCTGTACCAAAAGTTTATAAACAAATATTCAGTTTTTCAATTCTGATGTATTGCTATCTTATTCATTTTCGAAGTGACCTCAGGATGAGAGGTATTATATGTTTTACAAAAAATAGCACTTTATTTTTTTGTTATATGAAATTTCTTAAAAAAAAGCAGTGATATATAACACTTAAGGGACTGTAAATTTTGTAATAAAACGGTGATTAATAAATCAGAAGGTTAAAACACTTCTACTATAAAACAGAACATACACAAAACATTTCAGTTAATTTTTTTCAAAATTTTTTGAGCAATCGCGCTGGCTCCGTTTGAGCATTTAAAACACATTTCGAGTAAAACGCGTTTTAAAGTATGACATATCTTGCTCAATGTAATGGCATCTTATCTTACTAAAACACTTATAGTTTATGTTCTAGGGAACAGAAAATAACAAATTTGGTATTTTTATAAAGCTAAAAAGATGACCTATAAAATAAAATCATAAAAAAATTGTCAATTTTAAGGAAATTCACAATTTTAGGGTAGTCAGATACCATTCACACTTCTAAATTAAGAACAAGTTTAAAAATTACCAGTGATTCATGTAGGCTTGTCATATACAGAATTTAATATTTATCTTGATAGTTTGTACAGTTTATGATTAAAATCGTGTATTGTAGCTTTAACGTCAAAGAGCATTTTTATTGCACTCAATACAATTTTATTGTGTGAAAGGGGCGCGATGAAAATTATGATTGAAAATTGGGTCGCAAGCATTAAAAGTTGTAAAAGCACTGTCTTAGTAGCATCATTAAAGAAATAATTGATTTAGCTTCAACTGATTAAAATTTAAACGCAAGTGAGTAAGTAAAGGACCATTAATATTAAACAGGTTTTTTTTTTCGAAATTTTTAATTGTAATGTTTTTTTCTCCTATGTCGTTATCAATTTTTGCCTTTAGTCCAAAAAGAGATTAATTTCATTAAAAAAATTAAAACTTTTAATTTGGGTAAAGAATTTTTGTATCTGTGTATATGATAAAGTTGAAAATAAAAAATCAAGATAGTAATAGCATCTGCAAAATAAAGATCGTGTGACATATTTATTTATTATAAATTAAGTAAATTCTTTGTATTCGAATTTCTAATAATTTCTTTCATTAGAATATTTATTTATTCCTTTGAAATATTTCTTTCTACATGTTTCGTTAATATCTACATTTGAAAATTATTTATCAAAATATTTGGGAGATTTCGTAGGAGATCAGAGGTAGATTTTAAAATGTATGTTTGCCTCACAAAATTATACTAAGTTTGCAAGGAGTATGGATGAAAATATATTTAAACACTTTTTATTACTTTAAACCGTTTTCAGTTTTATTAATAATTACATGGCATGCATTTTTAATTTTTAATGTAATTACATACGTTTAAAAATCTAAAAATGTTTGAGTCGATGCTGAATCGGAAATGGATGAAATAAAAAACGGTATTTCCCTTATTTTATATAATATTTAAAAGCAACTTGTTTTTAGATTTTTTGAAATTTTGATGTATTTCCGTTAGTGGAAAAACCTAATTACTACGTTTAGGGTGACAATTTTGCACAAAACAGATTATTTTGCTTAGACTAGCATTTGGCAAACAGCTGTTCTTCTAGATTCTGCTTTTACATACAATTAAAAATTATGTCTGCTGAAAAGAGTTATTATTTACCTTTAAAATTTATAAATATCTTTTGGGATAAAAAACACATATTTAAATGCACAGTTAAATATTTGACTGTCTTACTGACATAATTCATAGTTAAATATGTATCTGATTTATCTTTTTTGCTATTTCCAGTTATATGTTTGTGTTTAGTATTGAGATTCTGGTATTTTTTTATTTAATGTTTCTGATTTTCTACTATGTACTTTAAATGCCAATTTTCTTCTTTGTTAAACCTTCGAGGTTCGAGTCCGCAGTATATGTTAAATCATGAAAATTGATATATTTATACCATCTTCTGTAACTTTCTCCCCATCTCGGACTGGGGTCACAATGGACATTCCGGACACCCATAGCATGTCCGGTGTCAGCTAACCGAAGGGGGACAGAGGTAATAAAATATTTTGGAAGATAGCGAACCTCAGGAGATGTTTTATTTTTCACTCTTGAGTAGAGAGTTACCTGAAGTTGAAACAAACTCTCTTCTGATCTCTACCATCAACAAACTCTCTTTTAAAGAAATTGGCTTGTTGAAATTGTCTCAACTCAATCTTTTAAAATTATCTCGTTTGAAATAGCAACAGGTAATTATGTTTTTAATTTCGAATTATTTATTAATTTTTAAGACTTGAAATAATATACAAATACAGAAGTAACTCCTGTAAGGTACACCTTCGAATAAGGCGCAATTAATGTTGCTACCGGTCTCTTTGAATATGTATTTCCCTCTTATTAAGGAACATTCTATTTAAGTGATACTAAAAAAAATAGATTTCGAAGACAAGTTTGTGTTTATCTTTAAATAAATTAAATATAGTGTTGTCCTAATAAACCAATGTAATTTAACAGAGGAAAGGAACAGAGAAATAAAAAATTACAACATTGTTTGTTCTACGCTTCGATTTAAAGACAAAACAGAATATGTAATAAAGTGATTGCACCTCTTGCGGTCGCATTTTCTATGGGTTTGCATAAAAAATAAAAATGATGGCTTATTCTGACACAATGCACTGGGTTTTAAAAAGATTCATACAACGGAATATTTTAAACAAAATTCTATAAATACAAGATTTTATTATCATTTAAAACATTTATACAGTAATTTAACTTTTTCTATTAAGAATTTTCATTTTTCAAGAACTTGAAATTTAAAAAACCTGTGATTAAGGTATTTATTTGTATATCATTTATTTAAAGATTATTACGACTTGAATTTCTTATTAAACTAACTTGTTTAGCATTAAAGGACTAAATACCCAATGTCTAGTCTGGTGGGTTTAAATTTCTGGTTCTAGGACATATTGTATCAAACACAAGGTTCCTTATTGGAAGGTACTATTATATTTTTACCCTATTAATATAAAGTATTACGGAATATTTTATTGTATTTGACTTCATGCAAAAGCGAACCATAAAGTAATATATTTAGTTTTAAAAAAAAGCTCTTTTGTTATATAATATATATAATATATATATATATATATGTGTGTGTGTGTGTGTGTATACATTATGTAATAAATAAATTCACATAAGAAGTGAATAAAGATTTTACCTGAAAATATTACTCCGTTAAAAGAAAACTAGCTTATTTTAGTGTCAATGAAATCTTTTTGTTTTTACGTATCCACACAGCTGTAGGTAAGAGTATATGGTTTGTACAATTTCATTTTTGGATTTTTAATCGAAATAATATTAATTGACGCTAAATTGTTTTTCATATGACAGCTTCCACTACTAGAACGAGACGTGCATTACTGCTCCCAGTATTAAAAAATGCAATTTGTCTTGTTTATTGTAAATTTTAATTTTTTTTTTAATCATCGGTTATGAATAATTTTTTTGAATCATTATGCTATGTCAATATAGCACGTATTTATAGATGGGTTATTTCTCTCTCTCTCTCTTTATACACCAAGAGAAATTTAGCAATATTATTTTGTAATTATAAATATATTCTTATTAGTAAATGTTCTATTGCTGATCGAAGTATTGAACAGGCAGTTCTTAAAAATTATTTTCGAATATTTAAAGTTTGTGAGTTAGGTCAGTATTAATTGAGTTGTTTCAATGTTTTCTTTCTTTTTAAGCTTAAGAGAGATAAACTTAGTAAAATTATTATAAATATATTTTCAAATAAGATTGCACACACATGTGTTAATATTTAAATGTTATCGAAAATATCCCGACGTGACATTTTTTGAGGAAGCTAAAAGA
>BMAO01019660.1:0-22510 GCA_019973975.1 Trichonephila clavata | reverse complement strand
AAAAAAGTGAAGAAGCAAGTTTCAGATCAGTCACATACTGATTATAATTAAAGAATGGTAATCTCTATTTCCTTATTTTTTGTGAAATTGCTTTTGATCAAAAAGTAATTTGAAAATGAGTATAAGTAAAATCTTATTGAAAAATAATAGAATGTTATACTAAAAAAATGCCTTTCAAGTTGATCATAACACCAGAACTGACTGCATTTCCTAATTTTAAGGCACATTTGAATTAAAGGGTAACCATCACCTATTATTTCATTTGAAAAGTCTTTGGTGAGATTAGAGCTTTATCCAACTTCTTTAATTAGTATCAAGTTTTATGTCATTGGCAGTGAAGCACGCAGCCTTAAAATAGGAAACTATGGGTTCCAAAAGGCAGTTTTTCTACAAAATAAGCCTAAAATATTATTTTAATTATATTCAAGGTTTAAGCAATAACAAGAATTTTAGTACTGAAAGTTGTATACAATTGACAATTTTAAAAATATAAACCTAGTGTTGAGAAAAATGGGATCCCTAATTGATGTAATATTAAAATATAGCACTTTTAATACATTTTAAAATAATCTCATTCAAAGTTTGTTTATCAAGAGAATATTATGCATGATGATATGCTTTGATATAATTTATCTAATGCTTCATGAAAATTTCCATGTAATCTATTTTCCTTTAAAAATCTATATAAATAGTAAAAATGAAGTAAAAACTAATATTTATCATTTAAATTGAATTTCCCAAAATGATATAAAAAGATTGAACTCAAAATAAAATTATTTTTACTATCACGACTTGAGAAGTAAACTTATGCAATCGACTCACTATATTTTTGATTTTTGAAAAGAATTCAATAAATAAAGAACAAAACACTCGTATTATATTTTCATGGATGGAAACATTTTAGGCAACAATCAACATTAAAATATATATTAGACAGTAAAATTAAAAATCTCAAAGAAAATTATTACCTGGTTGAGTAATCTAGTCCAATTTCTCCCAAACCTTTTACTTTAGGATTGCTAAGAACAGATTGAAGATTATGTTCAGCTATACTATCAAATTCATGAGCATTACATGGATGGCAGCCAAAAGTTGCCCAAACATTTCTTTGACTCATATATTTTGTCCACACTGTCTCCTAAAAATACATGTTATGTACAAATGTTAAATATGCATGAATGATGCAAAAAATGTTAACAATTTTTATAAATATAAAAAGTAAGAAAAGTATAAATATAAAAGTTTTCCTCTGTGCCTCAATATATTAAGTGTCAGAACTTTAAAACAAAAATTGGATAAATATTTAAGCATCTAAAATAAAAATATATTTTTCACTTAAACTAACTGCTTAATACATAGATTATAGCATGAAACAAGTTAATGGCTTCTGAAGCTTTGCTTTAGATTCAAATGTTTATTTTTATAGAAAGATATTTTACTAGCAAACAAAACAATAAAATTTGAAAATAACAGCCTTATGCTTAAATATTCTTTTTGAAACTTAACTCTTTACATGTACAATATAATCTAAGAAACCACAACCAAATCAATTCCTCATGCAGAAAATTACCCAAAATAGTATTATTTATTTTATTTGAAAGTGTTAATGGTTTAAAAAGTCATCCAGTTTCTTAATAATCCATATTAGATAATCATTAATAATTTGCTATTTTAAAATAAATGAATGAAGCAATAGGTTTATTTAAATGTTCATATTTTTCAAATATCTTACGGAAGTGCTGCAAGAATCACCTTACGAAATAACGGAAAAGCAGGAGAATCCCTTCTGCATTAATTACAAAGTGTATGGGCATACTGTCTGTTACACAAAATGTCGCAAATTTCCAAAACCAAAGAAAGGTACCCCCTTTAAATTTAAAGAAAGATTTTACCAGCAACAATATAATTGAAGAAATTTCCTTTGCTATTATTAGCGGAAATAAAATTGATAATAAACCCTCAAACCCCATTGAAAATAACAATAAAAGTGAAGAAAAAGGTCAATTCCAAGGACCTATGAAGCAAACATCTCAGAAATGTTTAGTCTAATTGAACTTTTTAAAATTCTATCTGATTTAGTAAAGAAAATGCCAAAATTCCTTCAACTACTCCCTGCTTTTAAAGCAACCAAAGATGATAAACAAAAAGCCTTTCTGCTAGTAGAATCACTCCTTGACAATTTCTTAATTTTAACTTCAATAATTCTTGTAGCTCAATAGTTTTAATTTTTTTCTCTGAAAAGGGCAGGGAAGCTCTGTAAGCTTACTCATAACAATCAATAGCAACCCTCAATTCAAGTCTTCGAAACTTCCTCTCTCTCAAACCACCCCATTGGTCCCTTCCTCAAGAAGCCACAACTTCTACCTCCAAACCAAGTGGTTAGCACCAGCCATATCATAGTTCCAAATAGACAGTGAAGGACTGCATCTGCAGTCCAGTTTCTTGTGAATGTGTGAAGTATAATTTGCAAATAATAAAAATGCTTCTTTCTCCATATAAGTTATTTCATTACAATCCTTATTTAAAAAACAATACCAGAAATCTTTTTAAAGATGTTTTTCAATTGTTTTTTTTTTTTTATATTTTAGTAATTTTTTTAATTAAAAAAAAAACTTACAATTAAGGGGGAAACTTAACATTTTCAAGGAAAATTTTTTAACATTAAATTTATATGGCAAAACTATAAACGGATTTCACTGTAGTGCCATAAATTTTTTTTTGATGGATGGAATACATTCAACTTTACATTAGATAGAAAATTTAAATTCTTGATTTAATGTTTTTCTCATGTGCTAATGTTTTATTCAGTTTCTGTGTTTGATGTATTTTGTACTTTAAATTTTTATCTGTACTTTTGTATTCCTTTGATCTCTGTTCGGTGTAAGGATAATGTCCATATAGCCTGCTGCATTGGGAAGAAAAAAATTAGATAGACCCAATCTGCACCCTCATTTGAAAAAAAAAATATTAGATGGAAGAATAGATCTGTAAGTTGTTCACGCATGTATGCACATTATTAATGATGCTAATTCAGTGAATTGACCAGCCAAATTAACTTTACACCCAGAGGTAGAAAGAGTGAATTTGAGTAGTGAGCTTAATTTTATTCATTTAATTTTATTCTCTTAATTAGTTATTTTTTCCCACAATTTATTTTATAATCTTTTTGCTAGTTCTTCATTCTTATTGTTTACCCAAGGATTATAATTTTTGTAATGTTAAATTGTTTGAATTTTAGAACATCTATGCATGTATAAAAGAGTATTGTATAGATATTTTAAAAATTAAAATTTCATTACTTAAACGCCCATTGGGCTAATTCTTGCTAAAAATTCAAATTAGTTTATATCTAACAATATAGACTAGGCCCTTTAAACTGTAGATTAGAGCTCTATTAGGAATCATAAAATTAAATTCCAGGATTACTCAAATTTTTAAACATCAAAAATTACTTTCCAGAAAGGTAAAATTATATTCATATCTTAACATAAGAATTGCTTTCGATAAAAAAAATTGTATGATGGAAGATCAACAAAAGTTTGAATTCAAATTGGTCATTGATACAAGATTGCAAAAATATTTGCATAGGTAATAAGTTGAGAAAATTAGCTATTATTATATCATAATTATATATAATAGGTACAATTATACCATAAGTATAATTGTTGAGGAAAGTTTAAGAAACTTATATTTTTACTATCACAAAACTAAATTTTATATTAACTAAATCAAAATATTTCAATGAATGTAAACAATTATCCGCCATTCAGTTTTAATAAAACATGAATTTTCAAAAAATTATACAATAAGAAATCTTTACTTCACTATAACCCAGTTATTACAAGAATATAAAATTGTATAACTCAGTTTTTTTTCTTTAAGCCTCATTTCATTCAACACTTTTCAATTTAATAAAGAATCAATAAAGAAAATGTGCTAATAATAAACTTTTCAAATTTCTTACATCAGTAAATGTTGATGGCTTGCAAAATGTAGCAATACAACCTTTATAGTTTCTAGGAAACGTAAATCCGTTTCTTCTTTGATACTCTTCAAAAGTCCCTTCAAATTCCTCTTTATCAAACAGAATATCCAAATGACAGTGTGCATCATAAAAGCCAACTTTAGATTTAAGTGCAATACCGATCAAAACCCTGATAGGTACACTATTTTCTTCTGGAGGCTTTTCTTCAATTACTCCTACATTGTTATTAAATTGTACACCCATCTGAGTGAAATCCTTTGAAATATTATACAATTTTGGTAGTTCTGGAAAATCTAATGCATAATTGATATTTAGAGAATTATATTGCCCCATTTGTGTATTATCACTTTTATGTTCTGTTCTAGTTGACTGATTATTAGCATTTGACAGAAAACAAATGTTATTTTGTGAATGTTTTAACAATTTTGGTAGTTCTGGAAAATCTAATGCATAATTGATATTTAGAGAATTATATTGCCCCATTTGTGTATTATCACTTTTATGTTCTGTTCTAGTTGACTGATTATTAGCATTTAACCGAAAACAAATGTTATTTTGTGAATATTTTAATTCAGATGAACTTCCAGATGTCGATAAATCATAGTAAGAAACTATAGTTTTTGTAGAAATAATTGTACTGTTTTCAGAGTTCCTGCTGCAATTTTTTAGGAAACCATTTCCCTTATTTAGAAATGTTGAATTACATTCGGTTGATGATTTAATAGTTGAACTTTTTTCTTTAGGTTGAAGTGATGGACATATTGAAATCCTACAAAGAAAAAAAAAACTTGCATTAACTTGACATACTAAGTTAAGTTATTCATGTCTGTCTTTTGCATTCCTTTTCAATAGTTTTTGGATATAAAAAGTTACAGCTTTAATAAGGGATTAATTGATATGGACCATTAAAAACAGACTTCTGATAGAATCAAACTTTGTCGGGTCCTGCTTTTCATTTTCCTTCTTAATTCCTTTTCAGAGTATATTAAAGTACTAAAAAAATTAAACAAACTTCAATGAAGGTCTTAGAATACACAACTGTTACATTAAATGAAATAAAACATTTTAAAGAATTGAAAGATTAAAAAAATTATATTTATTGTGACGTTATTTTAAAAAAAATTATAACTTATTTTAAAAAAACAATAAATATATATTACTTTTTAAAAGCACCAACATTATTTTCATGTTCAGATATCTTTTTCACAACAGAGTTATCATTTGAATTTCTTAAGTCACTTGACCTATGATCACAAGTCTGGCTTTCCGATGTGCCTAAATCTAAAGAGTTATCTCCTAAAAAATTAAAAAGATATTTTATTAACTTAAAGATGAAAACAATTTGTATAAATAGCCACTTTTTGAAAAAGAAAATTAGTAATAAAAAAATGCCTGAATACATTAAACTAATGTCATTCAAATAAAACTGTTAGAAATTCATATAAAGTTATCAGGATAAGAATTTTAAGAAAACTGAGATCAATCGATATTTTTAGTTTATAGTCATCAATTAAATCTAAAATAGTAATGAATGGACGCATGCAGCTCTAAAATAGAGAGAGTATGGAGCAGGTATGGATGTGGTGAACAAGTTAACATTTAAGACTGTCTTCAGTTAAAGAACAGGACTCAAATTGCTTACAAATTTTGGGCAGAAAAAAAACTCCAACATTAATACAAAATTACTATAGATATACCACACATGGTTGCTTACAAGATCAAGTTCTTCGAATTTTGATTTCATAAGGAAATATGATAGTTCTTGGCCTTAATGCAAAATGAATATTTGATTTGATAGTTTAAATACCAGATACGTTTTTACAGGAAATAATTGATCCATGCAAGTAGAATTAATTAGGAATTTATGCTTCTCCCTTTAGGATAGAGTAACCAGAATAGGATTTTTCTGTCTTCTTTAATCATTTTTAATTTGAAATTATTATTAATATAATTAGGACAAACAGATGGTGCAAAGATAATGAGATTACTAGAATTAGCAGTGGGCAGAGCTGTCTGGTTATGCACAGAGGCAGGAAAAAAATGTATTTTCTTAACCGTCGATCTGTCTGTCAGCTTTTTTGTCAGAACTTTGAATCCATCTTCACCGCTTGAGCTTCTCGAATTTATCAGCTTGGTAGGAGTAGCAAAGGAAGCAGTGGTCGCAGCATTTTTTCTAGCTTTGACTCTTGTGACTATTTTATCTAATTCTTCAATAGTGCCAGGAATGGAAAGCAAATCAATACCATCAAGATTTACTGTTGCCACATCAAGCTCTCTGCACACTTTATTATATTCAGTTTTAATGAGTGCATAATCCTTTGCACCTTTTCGTATGGCTCTGAGCTTCTTAGACCACTTATCATAGGTCGCAGGCAAAGGGAGAAAATGACGGATAGTCAGTTCATTATCTGTGACAAAATCCTCATCCTATTCTGTCGGGAACTGGGAGAGTGGAATCGGTAATTCTTTTGATGTATATCCTTGGTTAACACATACAGGAGAACTGGATCCTTCCTCAGTATTCATTACCATAGCTTTAGTCTGCTCTATGTTCAGTCCTGGTGGGTAAACAATAAGAAATTGAGGTACTATCAGGAATGTGGCCTAAACTGCACTGAAAAGTACAGGCTCAAGTCAGGCAAAACAAGATATCAAATCATTGGCATGGCCAAGTAATTTTAGCACATTTTTCACATGTTGTATTTTACAATAATGCAACTAATGAACTTTTTACTAATATATGAAAGCAGTACTATACTTTTAAAAAAAAATTTTAATTTAAAAATTTTTTTTTTAAATTATTAAATTTAAATAAGATTCGGCTCATCTAGGGCACAAATGCGACCAAATGCCGAAAACCCGAGGTCAATCAGTTAATTATTAGTTGAGAAAAAGGTACAACAAAATATGAAACGAAGCCGAAATTTGCGTCCTAATAGCGCTTTTTTTATACTACGTGAAAAACGCGCTAAAAAGGAAAGGAAAGGACGTGTGAACTGTTTGGCACTCAGATCTCTATATCCCCAGATTTTTAGGCATGACAATTTACAATAGATCTGTACTATTAATTGTTTTATGATGCAGCATCAGATTCTTTCAGGAAAAAACTTTCTGAATAAAACAAACAGTGCAAATTACATTCTACAATGATGCTTTAATTTTTGTTACCAGTTATTCTTACAAAACAAAATACAATGTCAAAAATTACAAACTAAATGCAAGATTGTGAGCATTAGCCTTCAAGATTTGTTTTCCCAATTAAAATTTTTTTCAACAAAAATTTTCTAAAACCACTACTTACTTAGTTCTTTAACAAACACATAAGAATCTTGATTTCAAAGGTGGAATAAGCATTCAGCATATTTATGAATAGTCAATATGCTTTAAACAGAATCAAATTAGATTATATCAATTAGAACCCTTAAACAATGAATCTGCTTTTGCAGAACCAGAGCCATGGTAGCTGAATGGTGGCCAGTGATGTCTCAGAATAATCTAATTCCATCAAAGACTCGCTGCATAACGGAGCTAACACATGTTACATCTGCCAGGGCTCAAACACATCCCATTGGCAAAGAGTAAAAGTTACAAGAGAGGGGTATCAGCACAAAAATTGTTCTAATAACTAATTTATGGATCAAAATTACTAAGTTTATTGTCAAAATTCAAAATTTATTGTTTATTTCTTGTTGTTTAACAGTGTAACTTCAACAAACAATCCTTCCTCAGAACCAGTATTTAATTTATCAAATTTAGCCAATCATTTGTTAAAATGACACTTGTATTTACCCTCTCAAAGGTGGGTCAAGAGTTTAAATATTTTAAATGCATTTGGCAAACATTAGTTTTTAAGTGTTATCAAATGAGCATTTAATCTAGCCATAAGAAGTAATTGATAATTTATATACATTCGAAGAATCAATAAATAAAAACTAATCCATCAGATCTCATTACCGAAATTATTAACACCTGAAGGTAATGTATAACAAAATCTGTCAGATGAATTACATTCTCCATAAAAGAAGATATTTAGAAGTAAAAATAAAATTATGAATGATATGCTTTCAATTTCAGTTTTTTTTTAATTAAGAAATAAAAGCAAAAATGTGTTTCTATTACATATAACATGTTTATCCAGATTCAAAGTCAACTATATTTATCTTTAGGCGTAATAATTATTTGCTCAGTGACAGGTAACCAGGAATATAATTTATAACTAGCAGATTCATTAAAAATCAACTCATAAAATTTTTTATTTACAGTAAATGTATTCAAATTCAATCTGCATCCATTTTCACATTTTTTCTGGTCTTCTTTAAAGGCAAATGACACTTACCTTCATCAGAAGTAGATAGATCCAAAAATGGTTTGTAACCATCCTTATCACTAACAGGTTTGTTCAAAGATAGATGGCAATCATTTTCATCAGTGATACTATTGTCTAAAGAAGACTGACAAGTATTTTCATCAGTAGCAGGTTCATCCAAAGATAAGTGACAGTCATCATTGTCAGTAGCAGGTTTTTCCAAAGATGAATGAAAGCCATCTTTATCAGTAATAGGTTTTTCCAAAGGAAACTGGTGGTCATCATCATCAATAATACATTTTTCTAAATACAATTGGTAGTCATTTTGATCAGTAACAGATTTGTTTGAAGATGATTGACACACACAAACATCTTTATTAGTAGTAGGTCCAACCTTAGACAATTGGCAATCATCTTCATCATCAGTAGCTTTTTTCAAAGGCAATTGGCAGCCTTCCTCATTTATAGTGTACTTATTCAAAGATAAATCCTGAGTTATCCTATCTGTAATAAGTTTATCTGAAGGCCAAGGCAATCCATGATTGTCTCCATCTGGGGTCAACTTACTAGAAATTTTTTTTTGATCAACTGTATCTGTGGAATATCTTCCCGAAATGAAAGGCAAACTATCATTTGCATCAGTAATTGGTTTATCCAAAGTCACAGACAATTTATTATGTACATCAGAAAAGTTGCATGATAGCAAAGCTAATTTGTTATCCTCATCTCTAGTAAGCATGTCCAAAGGCAGTTTATCTTTATGCTCATCTGTAGTTGATTTTTGTAACAATGGTATAAAATCATTCTCATCTCTGGAAAGTCTACCAGAATTTAAAGATAACTCATCATCAGCCAAATATAATTTTTCTTGTTCATTTAAAAATGGAACTGGCATAAGGCAATTTAAATAAAGCTTGTTTTTACTCATTACGTTGGTTTTATCTGTGGAGTTCTTTGCTAGAACATTTACCTGAAAATGAAAGAAATATGGTTTTATTACAAAATGTAGACAAAAATAAATAAAAATTAGTAAAAAGTTTTTAAAAATCAGAAGTTCATTTGTAAAAGATAAGGAGAAAATTTTATCAGTCTTCATTCATTTATTTGCTCAGATTTAAATTTTAACAGAAGCTCCTTCCCTCCCTCCCCCAAAAAAAAAAACTAATATTTTAACCTTATTTATTTATACTTTAATTAATCAGTCCTTCTTCTGACACACCAAGAACTATACAATTTATGCACAACAAATGCAAAATTTAATAATTCACTAAGATATTTATATATAAATGAAAGTATTATTGTTATATTCAAGTAAAACTTTATTGCAAGGAGGAATAAGAAATGAAACATTCACACCCTACTTTGAAATCATGTGAAAATGATTAATTTTCTCTTTTTTTGTAATCATTGCGACAAACTTTATAGAACTTAGATGGTTAATAGAATCAGATCTATAAAGTTAAGAAAAATATTCATATAAGCAAACTAAATAATGGAGAATAAATTTTATAACAATTCCTTATTAAATTAAATAAGTTAAATAATTAAAAATTAAATTATTAGAATTATTTTTCCAGAAAAAGAATATAACCAAATTTATATTACACTTTGTGAATATGGATTAAGTATACAAAATTTGGCATTGGTGTGGAACAGAATAAAAAAATAACATAGATATAAATAAAAAGAAATGTAAACATAAATGCTATAGCAGTAACAAGAAAAAAAAACTATTTTAATTTGCTTATTTATTCTAGGTAAAAATAACATAATAACTATAAAAATGCAAAACATATAAAACAACACTTTTCTTCTATTCTAATTTTTTTAGAAATATTTACAAGTTTTATTTTAAACAATACGGCCTCCCCGGAAAATTCCCGATCTTTTGGTACCTTCCGCGACTTTCTGCGTGGTGCTGTTCGTGAGAAGATAGACGCACATAGATAGATAAATAGATACGTTTGTTTACCTTCGAATTTTAATAATGTAAGATTAACAAAATCAAGTTTTACAAAATGACTCATTCTATATTGAATATTTAAAAATTTTGACTTTAGATTAGCTAATACTAAAATCAGTTCATTAAAAATAGTAAAGTGTTTTGTCCTCTAAATATTGTAAAAATTAAAAATGCAAGGATTTCATTTTCAAAAATATTCATAAGGTTTATTGTAAGCTAATTTTATAAAATGAATCCTTTTGTTCACTGTTACTATATTTTGAAATTGATCAATTCCCTTATTTAAATTCCAAAACATTCTGAACATGAATGGGCTGTTTATTACTCATATTTAAACTGTTAACTTTTGCCTCTTCATAATTCCTAGGAGAAATATTAACCATTTCAGGATGAATGCATCATACATGCACCAGTCTAAATCCCCTTATCGAGTGGTAGGCCATTCAATGCACTTTTCCATGGGGATGATCAATCCCATAGAACAAGTATAAAATGTGATTCACCAGTGCATCATATGGCTGTTGGTGACATTTGGGGTGGATGCATATGACATACCCGGCTCTAAAATGTTTTTCATTGATTGGTATCTCATCGAGAAAAGGTTAAAAACTATAATTTTACATTGTAGCGGTATCATCTACATAAACCAGTAACAGCCTCTGGACTAAAGTGATCATTTTGGTCTAGTGATATATTACGTGCTTACGAATCAGAAGGTTGCAAGTTCTATCCTTCACTTGTGACCCTGGCTGAACTAAGAAACGGTGCAACCTACTGATCTGTCATAGAGGCATCTACCCGTATAAAGAGCAACCAAAAAAAAACTCGTCAAACTCACTTAACGCAGCAAAGTCGTCAGACTCACTTGATGCAACTCCTCCAAAAAACACCAACAACTCACAAGATCACCAAAACTATATTGTTCGTTCGCCTATCCACTGACTCAATGGTGGGGTGGTGTATAGCAGTATCATCTATATAAGGCAGTAACAGGTTCCAGACTGAAGTGATCATTTTGGTCTAGTGGTACGTTATGTGATTACGGAACCAAAGGTATCTGGTTCTGTCCTCCGGATGCACGCCACTTCAACATTACAGTTTACACAATTTATCATAGATGAATTCATTTTTAATAAACCAAAAATACAATTATGACATAGGATTGTTCAAGTAATTCTCAATTTTAAAAATATCTTTCTCTGAAAGTAAGCGCACACATGAATTTCAAGATTAAAATAATTATCTTTTAAAGTAAACAGTTGTATTTTCTTTTTAATTTTACTTTATATTTCAGAAAATCTGTTTCTAACATTTGAACTTTTGTAGTATTCCTGTTATTTCATACAACAATTAAATTACAAAATAATACTATATGTTGAAATTTACAAATCAAATATAGAAATCAGAATATTGGGACTAAATGTAGTACACACACATCTTACTTTAGTACTTAGATCAATTACTCTTAATTGGTCTTCATTAACAGGAACTATTGATTCGGTCTCTGTTTCTTTTACTCCTGGTAGTGCTTCAATAATATCAGGAACTGGTGAAGTTTTGAAATGTGAATCTGATCGACATTTAACACATTGAGTGTTAAATTTTATAGTTATTTTCAGTGGTCTAAACAAAGATTTAAATCCTAAAGAAAAAGAGAGATAGAATAAAAGCTACAAAAAAAACCAATAAGTTTTGAATCGAAAATAAAGTTACAACATATGCAATTCATGAATATTTTATAACAACTTAAGGATAATTATGTATCATATAATTGACCAATTTCATTAAACCATAAGACATCTCCCAATGGCGTTGATGCACAACCAATAGTGGAAACCCTTTCCATGCAAATTCAAACACAGTAATAATAATGATGACAGCATTTAGTAACATTTTTCAAAATGGCAATGTCTTTTTGTTTCATGAAATTGATAGATGGTATAATACATAAGCATTAAAAAATTGGTACTTTCCTGTTTTAGGAAACCATTGGCGAAAACTATATATTTTTTTTGCCGTTAGATACCAAACAAAAAATAAAGTAATAACTACTAACATGTTTCATATAAACAAAGAGTAGGGTTGCCTATGCACTCTCCAAAGTTCTTTCCCTACATGCACCATAAGCACTCAAACTTGTGAATTATATAGTTGATTTACCACAATAAATAAATTATTACTGCCATTTGGCAATTTTTTTTGTTGCGTTTTAGCAGCCTGCCCCCCCCTCCCAAAAAAGGCGAAGTACCAAAAAATTTCTAACGCTTTAAAATATTTTCAGGCATTTTATTTTTATGCTAATTATTCACTTCATTGAAACACCAGTATCTTTTTTTTATTTATCTATTGGAAAAAAATAACTCATAAGAAAAGTTGATTTATTATATTTTATAACCCTTTTTTGAAAAAAATTAAAGGTGAAAAATATAAATAAGGTATTTAAACAAGGGCATAGCTACCACTATATTAACCGTATCAGTGACCCCCCCCCCCAAGTTTAAGGGACTCCAACATGTGTAAGTAAAACAATCCTAAAAGGTTAAGAGGCTGCCAAAAGGGCCTTCAAGGAATTTTGATACAGGGCCCATTTAGGATTAGCTATGCCAGTGTATTTAAAATTAAAAATGTATTTTGCAAAAACCTTACAAATTCAACATTTTAGGAAATATATGTAGTATTAAGATCTTTTTGAAAATCCACGAACAAATGACATCATAAAACTATTGACAAATATTTATTTTACTTAACTATTTGAACTATTTCATAATCCTTACCATTAAGAGCAATTTTTAGAAAAGAATTTGTTATTCAAAATAAAAATGAATCAAATCTACTTACTGTCATCCTGTTTAAAAGCTTCAGGATAAAGTATCTGAGGTACATTTCCCCTTTCTCTTCTAAAATTTGCATACTTATTTCTGAAGGGGAAAAAATTTGGAATACTTAATCATGTAGGTATGAAAAACATACAAATTAGTAACAAATATTTTTAAAAAAACGTCCTTAGCAAAGGATTGCTTTAAACTTATTTTGCCACCAATAAAGCACTTCTCTTCAACTAATTACATATTTTTGTAACAAAATAATTTTCCAATAAGCAGATTTATCTTTTTTTATTCCATTCAATAATATGCCGGCTTGAGATGGCTAAATACACTTTATACATTCTAAACTCTGCTCTAGCCATCAACAAAACTGTTATTACCGTGTAGAAACTACTTTTAAACTTTCTCAAAAAAATGAAACAATTCATTAGAATAAATTCAAATGAATACTTTAGAATTGCGAGCGCGTATTCACTTAAGCAATTAAACTACAATCCTTGTTTACTAGGACAAATTTATGAAAAGTCATGAGACAACCAATTTATTCGAAGTAACATCAAAAATAATTACTTTAAGGGAAATATTAATTGGAATATATATATTCTTTTTATATGTTTCTTATATATACTTACATCTTTTTATTTAACTTTGAATATAACTGCATTATAAAAATCTCAAGTTACGCGCTAAAAAAACCCACCTTTCAGTTCAGTTCAGTTCAGTACAGTGATAGCACTGTACATCTGGAAGTCTGATAGATAAAAGGAACAAACAAGGCCGGACGTGTAATGCGCAATTTCGTTGGCAGCACCTATTCCTACTTTTTACAGCCTTGGAATTCAAATTCCTCTTTTTTGGGGTTGCTATATTTGGCTCTCTATGAATTATTGGCTACTTTCAACATAATTAGAAAAAAAAAGTGCAATGTATTGTATTTTTTGGATATTCTGTGTTGGGGGGAGTGTGTGTTTCAGAATGTGTGCATCTAATAACCTATTATAAATATTGTGCGTTTATTGTTTATTACTTTACTACTGAACAATTTCAATGTTTTTTCAATTTTTGCTTGAATTTTAAGATATAAATATGTTTTCATTGTTTATTTGTTGTATACAAGTTCACACACATTAGAAATATGGTATGTTTATAAAATAAGAATTAAGATTAAATTTTTAAAAATATTAAGTGAAACTGGAAAAACAAATGTAGAACTGTAACTATATTGTAGACTTAAAATAGAAGAGTAAAATATTTTAGTTTATTGATATATTTTTGATTATTTGCAATTTTTAGTAAATTTTTATTAATCCTTATAACATTTGAATCAAGTTAGCAAATTTTTTCTAAACAGACACTTGAGGATTATTGTTACAAAATCCTTTTAACTTTTGCAGCTGAAATTAAATCATATTTTCATTTAGAGCAATATTCTTATATATATATATATATATATATATATATATATATATATATATATATATATATATATATATATATATATATACATATATATATAGTATAATAAAATGAAAAAAAAATAATAAGACAAAATTATGCTACCCACAAATCTAAATGATAAAAAACAGATTCTAAGAAACATAACTAGAAAAATATTGATATATAGTATAATAATTATATATGTATATTATTCATAAAGAAAGAAAATTGTGTTTTATATTTATCTATATCATATTGACTGTTATAAAATGGTAGGAATTAGATGCATTGCCTTTTAAATACTGTTTAGAATTAAAATTATTTTCAGCTAAACAAAAATTGACTTGAATTCCATATAATTTTCAGTTAAAAAACAGTCCAAAATTATGTTTATATTGTGATTTAGCTAATATATAAAGGGTATAATTTATTTTTCAGTTCTGTTCTTACTTTGCTGAAAATTCATTATAACCATTGTTCACAATAAGATTCATATTTCAACTATGCTTAAAACGTGTGATTAAACTTAAAATTCTGTAGTATAAAACTGAAAACATTTTTAAAAAATTATTAAAAAGTATAGTATTATAATCATTTCAATCATCAGTAGTATTGATGTACTTTTTTTTAAAAAAATTTTTTAAGTAAATTTCATGAAACAGTATTATTATTATTATTATTATTATTTTAGCTACATTGAGTAGAGATAATTTTAAAATAAGTTTTCAGTACTTCAAAATTAATTATTAATGGCAGGAAAATAATGATAAATTTTCAAAATACCTTAATGTATATTTTGCTTGGAACACATATTCCAGTAAAAACAAGGTTTTGATATAGGTTTTGAAAAAAAATTTTTTTTTTTTACAGAATTTTTTTTTTTAAAAATAAGATTTCTAATAATAAGAATATATTATTATTATTACATGACAGTGGCTGTTTTCTTTCATTGAATTATAATTTCTTGAAATAAAAATTTGAATTTGATGTATTGAGATATACAAATTAAATATTTGTTTTAAAAAATGAGATTGATTTTTCCTGAAAGTTTTACTTTAATGAAGAAAAATGTATAAGTTTTTCTTTCTCCTTTTTTTTTTTTAATTTGGGGGTTGTTAAAAAGAAGGATTAATACATTTTTTCTTTCTCGTGTTTAATTCCTTTAATAATTTCCTTTGAACTTGATTGTACATTATCCCAAATTTCCCGTTACTGTTCCGAATGTTCAGTGCTTGCTTCAATTCTGTACCAAAAGTTTATAAACAAATATTCAGTTTTTCAATTCTGATGTATTGCTATCTTATTCATTTTCGAAGTGACCTCAGGATGAGAGGTATTATATGTTTTACAAAAAATAGCACTTTATTTTTTTGTTATATGAAATTTCTTAAAAAAAAGCAGTGATATATAACACTTAAGGGACTGTAAATTTTGTAATAAAACGGTGATTAATAAATCAGAAGGTTAAAACACTTCTACTATAAAACAGAACATACACAAAACATTTCAGTTAATTTTTTTCAAAATTTTTTGAGCAATCACTGGCTTCGTTTGAGCATTTAAAAAAACACATTTCGAGTAAAACGCGTTTTAAAGTATGACATATCTTGCTCAATGTAATGGCATCTTCTCTTACTAAAACACTTATAGTTTTGTTCTAGTGAACAGAAAATAATAAATTTGGTATTTTTATAAAGCTAAAAAGATGACCTATAAAATAAAATCATAAAAAAAATTCTCAATTTTAAGGAAATTCACAATTTTAGGGTAGTCAGATACCATTCACACTTCTAATTAAGAACAAGTTTAAAAATTACCAGTGATTCATGTAGGCTTGTCATATACAGAATTTAATATTTATCTTGATAGTTTGTACAGTTTATGATTAAAAACGTGTATTGTAGCTTTAACGTCAAAGAGCATTTTTATTGCACTCAATACAATTTTATTGTGTGAAAGGGGCGCGATGAAAATTATGATTGAAAATTGGGTCGCAAGCATTAAAAGTTGTAAAAGCACTGTCTTAGTAGCATCATTAAAGAAATAATGATTAGCTTCAACTGATTAAAATTTAAACGCAAGTGAGTAAGTAAAGGACCATTAATATTAAACAGGGTTTTTTTTTTTTCGAAATTTTTAAATGTAATGTTTTTTTCTCCTATGTCGTTATCAATTTTTGCCTTTAGTCCAAAAAGAGATTAATTTCATTAAAAAAATTAAAATTTTTAATTTGGGTAAAGAATTTTTGTCTCTGTGTATATGATAAAGTTGAAAATAAAAATCAAGATAGTAATAGCATCTGCAAAATAAGATAGTGTGACATATTTATTTATTATAATTAAGTAAATTCTTTGTATTCGAATTTCTAATAATTTCTTTCATTAGAATATTTATTTATTCCTTCAAAATATTCTTTCTACATGTTCGTTAATATCTACATTTGAAAATTATTTATCAAAATATTTGGGAGATTTCGTAGGAGATCAGAGGTAGATTTTAAAATGTATGTTTGCCTCACAAAATTATACTAAGTTTGCAAGGAGTATGGATGAAAATATTTAAACACTTTTTATTACTTTAAACCGTTTTCAGTTTTATTAATAATTACATGGCATGCATTTTTAATTTTTAATGTAATTACATACGTTTAAAAATCTAAAAATGTTTGAGTCGATGCTGAATCGGAAATGGATGAAATAAAAAACGGTATTCCCCTTATTTTATATATTTAAAAGCAACTTGTTTTTTAGATTTTTTGAAATTTTGATGTATTTCCGTTAGTGGAAAAACCTAATTACTACGTTTAGGGTGACAATTTTGCACAAAACAGATTATTTTGCTTAGACTAGCATTTGGCAAACTGCTGTTCTTCTAGATTCTGCTTTTACATACAATTAAAAAATTATGTCTGCTGAAAAGAGTTATTATTTACCTTTAAAATTTATAAATATCTTTTGGGATAAAAACACATATTTTAAATGCACAGTTAAATATTTGACTGTCTTACTGACATAATTCATAGTTAAATATGTATCTGATTTATCTTTTTTGCTATTTCCAGTTATATGTTTGTGTTTAGTATTGAGATTCTGGTATTTTTTTATTTAATGTTTCTGATTTTCTACTATGTACTTTAAATGCCAATTTTCTTTTTTGTTAAACCTTCGAGGTTCGAGTCCGCAGTATATGTTAAATCATGAAAATTGATATATTTATACCATCTTCTGTAACTTTCTCCCCATCTCGGACTGGGGTCACAATGGACATTCCGGACACCCATAGCATGTCCGGTGTCAGCTAACCGAAGGGGGACAGAGGTAATAAAATATTTTGGAAGATAGCGAACCTCAGGAGATGTTTTATTTTTCACTCTTGAGTAGAGAGTTACCTGAAGTTGAAACAAACTCTCTTCTGATCTCTACATCAACAAACTCTCTTTTAAAGAATTGGCTTGTTGAAATTGTCTCAACTCAATCTTTTAAAATTATCTCGTTTGAAATAGCAACAGGTAATTATGTTTTTAATTTCGAATTATTATTAATTTTAAGACTTGAAATAATATACAAATACAGAAGTAACTCCTGTAAGGTACACCTTCGAATAAGGCGCAATTAATGTTGCTACGGTCTCTTTGAATATGTATTTTCCTCTTATTAAGGAACATTCTATTTAAGTGATACTAAAAAAAATTTCTTATTCTTTCTTTGTAAAATTTTAAGATTTCGAAGACAAGTTTGTGTTTATCTTTAAATAAATTAAATATAGTGTTGTCCTAATAAACCAATGTAATTTAACAGAGGAAAGGAACAGAGAAATAAAAATTACAACATTGTTTGTTCTAACGCTTCGATTTAAAGAAAAAACAGAATATGTAATAAAGTGATTGCACCTCTTGCGGTCGCGTTTTCTATGGGTTTGCATAAAAAATAAAAATGATGGCTTATTCTGAACAATGCACTGGGTTTTAAAAAGATTCATACAACGGAATATTTTAAATAAAATTCTATAAATACAAGATTTTATTACTCATTTAAAAATTTATACGTAATTTAACTTTTTCTATTAAGAATTTTCATTTTTCAAGAACTTGAAATTTAAAAAACCTGTGATTAAGGTATTTATTTGTATATCATTTATTTAAAGATTATTACGACTTGAATTTCTAATTAAACTAACTTGTTTAGCATTAAAGACTAAATACCCAATGTCTAGTCTGGTGGGTTTAAATTTCTGGTTTAGGACATATTGTATCAAACACAAGGTTCCTTATTGGAAGGTACTATTATATTTTTACCCTATTAATATAAAGTATTACGGAATATTTTATTGTATTTGACTTCATGCAAAGCGAACCATAAAGTAATATATTTAGTTTTAAAAAAAGCTCTTTTGTTATATATATATATATATATATATATATATATATATATATATAGTGTTGTGTGTGTGTGTGTGTGTGTGTGTGTGTGTGTGTATACATTATGTAATAAATAAATTCACATAAGAAGTGAATAAAGATTTTACCTGAAAATATTACTCCGTTAAAAGAAAACTAGCTTATTTAGTGTCAATGAAATCTTTTTGTTTTTTACGTATCCACAGCTGTAGGTAAGAGTATATGGTTTGTACAATTTCATTTTTGGATTTTTAATCGAAATAATATTAATTGACGCTAAATTGTTTTTTCATATGACAGCTTCCACTACTAGAACGAGACGTGCATTACTGCTCCCAGTATTAAAAAATGCAATTTGTCTTGTTTATTGTAAATTTTAATTTTTTTTTTTTTGAATCATCGGTTATGAATAATTTTTCTGAATCATTATGCTATGTCAATATAGCACGTATTTATAGATGGGTTATTTCTCTCTCTCTCTTTATACACCAAGAGAAATTTAGCAATATTATTTTGTAATTATAAATATATTCTTATTAGTAATGTGCTATTGCTGATCGAAGTATTGAACAGGCAGTTCTTAAAAATTATTTTCGAATATTTAAAGTTTGTGAGTTAGGTCAGTATTAATTGAGTTGTTTCAATGTTTCTTTCTTTTTAAGCTTAAGAGAGATAAACTTAGTAAAATTATTATAAATATATTTTCAAATAAGATTGCACACCATGTGTTAATATTTAAATGTTATCGAAAATATCCCGACGTGACATTTTTGAGGAAGCTAAAAGACAGAATTTTATTGGACTGAGAAATGAACTTTTTTCATTATTATTTATATAATAATGATGAAAATACTCTAAAATTGTATCAGATCATGGAGCGAATTAAATACTAACTAAAAAACTGTACTATTGACGCGGAACAACAAGATGTATACAATCCAGAGAAAAAGAGATATTGCGCGTCATCATTGAAAGAATGATAGTTGAAGTACAATTTTAGCCAGACAAAATTTGTCATTCAGAGTTACTTGTAGGAAGTTGAGATAATGGTAATTTTTAAAGGCCATTAGATAATGGACAAATTTGATTCGGTTATTTTAGAACACCTTAATAATGTGATTAAACGCAAAAATAAAAATGTATTCCACACTACTTAGGGCAGTATTTTCAAAATGAAATAATTAATATTTTAGCTTTATCTACTCGTAATGAGATAAGAGACATTGTGCTAAAAGCCAAATATTACACTATAATTCTTGATCTACCAGATATTAGTCTCACAGAACAAATAAAGTTTGTAATTTGGTGTGTGAGCACTACTGAAATATAAGGTATATAGTTTAGAATTCTTTCTAGGAATTTTTAGGAATCTGACTCTAAACAGATTTCCAGATTTGGACACATTCTCTATTGAATCCAATATCTTTGAAAAAATTGATTTCACACCAAAAATATTTTGACAGATTGCTTCTCAGAATGCCACAAAAATTATTTGATAGTTTATTATTAAGTAGCCTTGTTAGAATGACTGATTAATACACTTTTGTTTCCAAGAAATCTATTCTCTCTTGAGTACTTTTTTATTAGATTACATCTTCTGATAAATACTGTTTTGCTTTTATAATTATAAAATGTCTACATTTATTTCAAAGTAATATTTTTGCTTGTTTATTATTCTGTTAAAAGTATTTTGCAGCTACCATAACCTAATAGTTGACAACAAAAAAATTTGCACTTCAATTTTATGTTTGCATTTCTATATATTAATGTTTTACTTTTTACTCTTATACGGGTAGACGAGTTTTATACCACAATGCATAAGTATTAAGTAAGAAATTAAATAAAAAAGTATTGTAATAAGTGATTATATATATAAACATTTAATAAGTAATTAAAATATAACCTTTTTAATAAGTAATTAAATGTCTTAATATTATAAAAGTATTAATATATAAGTATTGCAATAAATATTAGTTATTTAAATACTATAACAAGTAACTAATATGTAAGTTATATATAAGTAATTATATAATAAATATTAAATATAAGTGTTAGTCAAAATCTGAAAAATTCTCTCGAGGGGCGGCACATTTGATCTTCGCACGCGGCGGCCGACACCCTAGGATCGGCCCTGGGACCACTCCTTTGAAACTTCTCACTCATCTCATGATTCACATGGGGGAGGGGGCTATTTTACGACACCGACACTCGAACACAAACGCGCCTTAATTAGCTTGTTAAAAAAACGTGGGAACCATCTTCTCATTTCTTTTCCCTGATTTATTCTTTTTGGCTAGATATTTTTAACTCTATATTCTTGATTAGAACGAATATTTTAATTATATTACAACGCAAAATATTTTTAATGTAAACGGATTAATAATTTTTTTTTGAATTTTTGTAAAGTATTAATAACATAAAAATAGACATTTTAATCAATACTGAAAAATAATTGCTATTATGCATCTCTCTACTGTACATCAAATATTATCATTATTACACTTTTATTAAGTTTTTCCACGCAATTTATTTGTGAGAAATTTAATGAAAATATTATTGTATGAAAATACATCTAGAAATTATATCGAAGTCATGCTTCTATTAGAAGTCTATTTTATAACTATTCGACGGTGTGTGAAAAAACTTCATGTGAGATTATAGCGAGATAAAAGGTCAAAAAGCAAAATGACCTTAGAAGTAGTACATATATAATTTATATTTTAGATTAAAAAATATGAATTTTTTCGTTTACTTTTTTGCTGGTTCTTTTTTAAGTTGCTTTCTTAAAAAATGAATGTTTTAAAATCATTAATTAAACTCATTGTTTTTAAAATTTTATTCCCCTTCCCCCCAAAAATATAAATTTTTTAAAAACACGTAAGGAGGGAAAGTACCTTTATACATTTAAAAATCAATTTTTGAAAAATATTTTTAAAAATTATTACAGAAGGCTAGAAACGTTTAAAGCAAACCTAATCAATATCCAACAGTAATTACGCTCTCTGCAATAAAAAATATAGATGTGAACAGAAGCTAATATTATAAAAAAAGTTAACAAATAGATTTTTCGTTAATTTCTGATTGAATTTCGTTGGCTGTCTCTCTCTTTGTTTTGTTAATATCGCACTTCGAAACAACGTGAGGGGTATAGAGGTGACGAACTTCGTAATTTTAAATCACGATGAATTCAGGAGGATGACACCTGATTTGACATTTTACTCTCCAGACTGTTCAGATTGGAAATACACTATTGAATTTTTTATTTAATATAGAGTTATATAACAGGGGTAGCTAGGTAACCAAACGCCTTGTGCAACAACAACAACAACAAAAAACACGAGGGTCCTATTTTGATTGGACTTTATCAAGTAAAAATATATTAGTATTTTAAATATACAAAGCTATTTTAACATCAGCCCTTTATCATGATCTGCAGAATATAGGAAGTGTCGTGTTAGCCTAGTGGACAAGGTAACAGACTAGTGGCTGGTATGTCATAGTTCGAGCCCAGTACCACTGAAGACCCGCCGTGTAGGGGAGCAATGCACGTCAAATCTGTTGAGAGCTCAAAAGTCCTCCGTTGGTGTGGTGTGGTAGT